>LLCE01000214.1:0-37721 GCA_001414415.1 Hymenoscyphus repandus | reverse complement strand
CCTTCTCACTCTGTTCATACTGACCCATGTAGGTGACGATATCGTGTTGACACTAGAAAATACTCGTTTTAGTTTCGAATTTATACCGGGTATCTAGTCCACCTAAGGAAATCCTCCCTTCAACCTTCATCGCAGCCAACCTGCATTTTACTTTCGATTTTCTGCCATCTCCAATGGCCACCACTTGACACGCTATAGAATGCTCTCTTCACACATTGTTATAGCCCCATGATGTGGCGAAATCAACCATTCAAAACATTAGATGGGGATGAAATTCTCGGAAGCACAAGCAGTCTAACGGACCAATATCCATAGCTCGTATGATGAAACTCGCAAAGTTCTCAGAAATGGGCACTCTTTTCAAATAGATGCACTGGAGTGGGAGATACTCTTGCTTTCGTTGCTGGTATTAACCTTGTTATCGATTTCTCGCCCTTCTTCCGACTGAAGATAACTTCAGCTTTCTCTCGATCTGATAGTAGATCTCAAGCGAAATTCAGAATAAATCACGAATGAAGTAGAGATATGAACTAAACTATTATAGGTCTACTCGATTTCTGACTTCCCGAATCGCTAATTACTCACGAGTAGTCATTTACAGCAGGCTTGATTGTTGCATATATATGTCACCACCCTTCGAATTTCAAATGCAACAAGATGACTCTCACATGCAGCTCTAAGTCCATGATTCAATCATATCCCATCTTCCCACCCTATATATCTCCCCCTTCCCACGTTATGAGCCATCGGTTAGTAACTGTTTGGCCAGTGTGATAACTGCGACAGTCCAGTACCTAGCTCAATCGTAAACGCAGTTACTCACTAGCTTTCATGATATGTTCTACCTTGTCAGAGGTTTTACTCTAGCATACCTCATGAATCTCGTGAAGGCTATAAATAATTGCGGATTGGTTGTTCATAGTCCGTCTCCCTCCACATCGATCCCCGGCCTCCAATCCTCTCCACGCGATCGCACCACACTCCACAACCTTTTTCAGTCCCAGTTTCCACAATCTACTTCACGAAGCATATACTAGTCGATTGCGACAGCAAAATAGCAAAATATCAACTCCTCTCCGCACTATCTCATCAGCACTTCCACCCCAGTAATAACAATCGACTCTCTTCGGCCAACTGATTCGCTATATTCCCCTCAGAAACTCAATGCACTCAAGTGAGCAATGAGCCTTCAATACCAGTAAATATAGTTGAAGCGATGAATAATAGCCTTGTCGCAGTGACCAGCTGTCGCGTGTGTCAAAATTTCACACAACACACCAAGGCACATATAAAGTTGGTCTATGAATTCGGGGATATTTAGGTATATTCTCTCTCCTACCCTAAAGTGGATAAATACGCCTATTTTACTACAATGTAAAAGACATTCAATTAGATTATTTTATTATATCTTGGAGAATATGCAGCAATGTTCGAAGAGCTTTAACCCAAAGTCTTACGATGAGCTTTTCGGCGCGTACTTGAAGGGTCATGAAAGACATGTCGAATGTTTCAAATTGCTTGAATTGGTATCATATCTACAGATTCGTATCGTATAATCGAGAGATGGTTATCCTATATTTTTAGCCATTTCCCTACAAATTCACTCTCACATTCCGTAAATATTTTCAAATTTTGAGATTCGATAGCAGATCCCAAGCGTGGACCAGTTCAAACTCGCTCCGCGCCACGAGCAGTACCCTTTTCAATCGCATCAGTATCATCACCCGACCCCGTCATTTCCCTTCGATGCATTTTGCTCTCAATTGTGTTATGACCCGTCGCCTCCGCAATATCTGAATCCTCACTTGCCTCAAAACTCTTGCCCAAGTATTCAGGGCCAACCAAAGTCAAGAGGATCGTGTACGCATACGTGCAACCCATGAATATGCACATAACAAGACCATATTGAAATCGCTTAGTCTTTCCCTTTGGTGGCAGGGGGAACTCCGCGCCGATTGTTGACTCGATGGTGGAAGATGCCGATGAAGCAAGGTTACCGAGTTGGTAAGATGTACCAACAACGAAGGTTCGGAAGGACCCTGGTGACAACTCCATCAGATGGATGGGGATGACACCCCACGCTCCCTGAACACAAAATTGTTCGAAAAATGCTGCAGCAATAACTGCTTTACTGGAGGTGAAGGTATACGGGTAGAGAAGTGCACCACCAATGATGCAGATGAAAATTATGGAGAACCTTCGTCCAAATATCTGAGAGCAATAGCCGATGACAGTTCCACCGGACATCGCCCCAAGATTGGCCACGACTTGTGTGACAGTAACAGCATTAGGGCTGAAGTTGTATTGATTTTTAAGCATGGTGGGGTAAAGATCTTGAGATCCATGAGACTATAAAGTTATTAGACGATAATCACTGAGGAAGAATTAGGATATACTTACCATGAAATTGAACCCAGCCATCAAAAGTACAAGGTAGATCAAAAGCAACCAGTGCTTTTTCAGTGCCACCTTTCCTTCAGCAATGAAAGTCGAACCAATATTACCTCTCTCGTTACGTATCGCAACTCGCTCGTTGAAAGAGTCTGTCTCAGGCAGGCAGAGTCTAAAAACAATAATCAAGACTGGTGGACAGGCACCAAACCAGAAGAGTGGTCGCCATCCGTGTGGAGTTGTGTTGACAAGACCTCGAGCGAATGCTGTTGCCAGAAGATAACCGAAAGCATAGCCTTGCTGAAGCATTCCAGACAAAAGACCGCGAGCCTCTAATATGTCATCAGTATTGAATTTTGGAAATACTTTTGATCAAGAACGAACCTTCAGGACAATCTTCGAGCGCGGTTGCTGCTGCATTTCCATATAGCCCCCCCATTGCGATTCCAAAAAGCGCTCGGCACGCAAGGAATTGGTTGTAAGTTTGAGCGAAGCCAGTTCCAAGCTCAAGAACAATGAAGAGGAGGTTGTTAACTATGAACGGCCACTTCCTTCCATATCTATCTGCCGCCAAACCAAATACGATTGATCCGACAGACCTAAGCATAAGAACAAGAGTGATGCCCCAGGTAATATCTGTGTTCGTCTTGTCGAAGGTCTCCGCAAGATCCTCCACGGTCAAACTGACGGTGAAGAAGTCGAAAGCATCCCATGTCTAAGAAAGTGTCAGTACATAAAGAGTTTAAAGGCGCTTGGAAAATACGTACCCATGCGACAAAACCACACAGCCAAAATAGCCATTGTTTTCCAGTAAGCATCCGAAGAAGTCGAATTGGATTGGGAGCTTTGTTCATCGGTGGCTTCAAGGAGCTGATTCGAGTTCGTACATATTCTCCGGCGGACATCTTCTGAGGTGCATGGGATTCGTGGACTTGAGAGCCACGACTGGGGGAATTTCCAACCTTTTCAGGTCCATAATCGTCCGCCATTTTAGCAATGTTGCGTGAAGATCTGTACAATGAAATTTTTTAGCAACGATGATATCAAATATTTGCTTGTGAAATTACAGTTATATAACGAAGGATTGTCAGTAGATGCATACATACCTCAATGGCTAGCTGGATGAGTTGCCTTGTTGTCAAGAAATTCTCGTGGTTTTCTCGCTCGCCTGACTTTATTTTGAGCCGACGATAATTGCTTGAGGCCAGCTTCCCAATAATCTTCGACGGAGCAGGTGGCAGGCGACGCCCCTCTACTTATCTTCTCCCCTCCGTTCAGGCTCTCATCATGTACTACGATACGAGTCCTAGCTGGGATCATCACACGTTGCTCCGAAGAGGCCTCGAATCTTGGGGCCCCCATTGTCGCACATAAGTAGTGCAATCCCGAATCAACCTTGTACAGCGGCGATCGACTGCAATTTCAAGTAGTAAATGACCACTTAGTGAAGAGGCGTCGCAACAGGGCTTCTTCCTGATCCTAAGCAGAGGCGGTCAGTCATAGGATCTTACTTCTTCCAGTATTCCGACACCTAAAAGGGCCGACTTGATTGGTGTTCACTCCGCTATCAAAAGCCGACATTCGTATGTATGCTTCCATGTTGGAGATTTAGTGCGAGATGGTGGCCAATTCCCCGCAATGGTGGACAAGCATTGCCCAGGCCAACTAAGCTTTCGGCCACTGACGAAGGCGTTTGACGCCCACAGCAAGTTCAGGGGGGTGGTGGTGGAGTCGTTCTAGGGTCTTGCATATGGCTCTCCACACAGTCATACTCCAGCATCGCTTTTTCCCCACGGGAAGAAGGGCTTCTTCCAATCACGAAATCATATTTGTGTCTCCTTCTGTCAGGCTCGGTCAACTCTCCGAGCCCATGGCGAGGAAATGACGCCGGTGCAAACCGAGAACCCTCCAGAAAACCCGTAGTTCATCCTGCATGGACGCTCCAAGGGAAGGATTTGTTCTCGCCGTCGTGCGGAGGGCGTCCTTGAAATGGTTCTAACGATAATTGTTTAATGGCCTCGTCAAAACATTGGAATGATTTGATGATAGATGTTTAACGTTTATCGGCTTCGTGAAGGTTGTCGTACGCTATGCCATTGGCGTTTGCCGTCCTGTGCTGTCAGCATCTTGTCAAAGTCAAAATGTGATGACTGCAAACCAATTTTATCTCCACATCTCCCTCCCACTCTCCGGACCTTGAAAATTCTCCTCTCCACCTCTTCTGACTCCGTACTTCTCCCGCTGCCAGTTCATCATCGCATCAGGTCTCGCAATACTTCGTTGTCGTCGCAAGCACAGCGGTGTTAGAAGAAAAGCTCGCGACTCCTCTCCACTTTCGGTCCCAGAGATCCATCATGTCAAAACAGAAATAGAAATACTGTCAACGGTGGAAGTAGTCCGAGATGTCTTCTTGTCAAAATGCGGCTCGTCTTTCTGGGCGCTCTCGGCATTCTGGGCGTACGCAATGGCGGAAAGCTTCTCCAGGCTTTTTGCATAGTTTCCTTATGCCGCAATCTTCTGGATGTCTCGGAACCACATACAAGAATCCTTCGAATTCATGCAAGGTTCTGAAATGCGAAGGCGAAATCGAAGAGAATCTTTCGTATCAAAATCTATGCACGTTAATTTAAGCTTCCTGGAGATGATGAGGAGAGATAAACGGACGCAAGGCTCAGATGTTTTGCGGAGAGAAGCGGGAGTCTGGAGAAGGGGCCGGGGTCGTTCCTTCTTCCGACAAATCCCGTCGAAGTTCCATCAAAACCCCAGAAAAGGCTTTTCTAGTAGAGGAATGACCTGTAGAAGTCTGGGGAAGGTTTGATCCTAGATTAATTTACGCTTTTCTGGGGACATAATTTGATTGATAACAGCAATTTGGGATGGCGGAGGATATTTGTATATCGAGGCCAGTCACGTGCTGCGTGTCCTTCCCAAGCAGAATGTAATTTTAGACCTTAGACTGGTGATGTCGGGTCGAGGTCGAGGTCTGTTATATACAAGAAGGTAATATCTTTATGTATCCGTGCTCTTGCTGACTGGAAAATAGTTCTGAGATTGTAATAGGCGAAAATGCACTGGAATACTGAGCAAACTCGTCGACACTTACTCTTCCTAATATATGAGAAAGTTCACTTACGTATCTTACAGTCTTCTGCCCTAATTTATTTTTAGATGGCCCTTGTTAGTATATTTGTATCATTCCAAAGCAACAAATCCGACTTTCGGATTCCCTAGCAATAGCTTAAGGTCAAAATTTTCCATAAAAGCACACTCTTCCTAGGCTAATACCCTTACATTCAAATCATCATTTTCCCCTGCAAGAGCAAAGCAAATCTTTTTCCAGAATATGTACATTTTATCTTGATTCAATAACATCTATATTAAAGGTGTGGCTTTTCCTCCATGGCCTGCAGTTAAGTACTTGACAATCAAACTTTGAGTTTGGTTCTAAAAAGCTAGTCAGAATTTGGAGAAAAATTACGTGTCGACAACAAACAAGGCGACTATATTTTAAAAGTCTTCCCCCCCCCCCCCCCCCGGGGGGGCCGGATTTTCTTAGTTTCCAAGAGGCTCTGATCACATCCCGGTACATTCAAATCTCCACGTTCTTCCTCTGTGTATTTGCTAACCTTTCCATTCGCTGGAAGTCCAGCCCAATATGTTCTACGTGCTCCATTCTAATGCTACTCTGCTGTTTATATAGAAAGATCACAAGTCAGGTAGCACTCTGCGATTGTAATCTCTTATCAGATAGCGTTGGCTACTTAATAGATTCGCGAAGCTAGTAGCATGAGATTTTCTCTGCTTCAAGATGTTAGAACTGATCTTCCTCAAAATTCATGGGAGTATATAGCGGTGAATAAATTTTATGCCTGCAACCTATGTTTTGCTGTCGGGGTTGTATATTTTGTCGAGCACTTACCTGTAAGAATAGATTCGAAGTGAATGTTATTGTTTCGTCTTCGCAGGACAGGCAGTATGTCTTTGACGTCAGAACCGGTAGTGGTGATATAAGGTAGAATGATTCCATTCGAAAAAGAGATACACCTCGACAACAACCTGAATCTATCAATACATCGAAGGAGATCCGGTCGTATCTAAACGTCTATTGTTCAGGCCTGACTAAAGGCTTAGTAAGTTCAATATGCTGAGATACAGTCAAGTGCTGAAACACCTAAGATAGTGACTTATTGAGTGAATTATTCTCTTCGGAAGTGAAGAGTGGTTACTCATGCAATGGATCAATATAAATAATTATTAAGAACGTGTATCAAAACTACAAGTATACCAAGTCACTTTATGCCGAAGACTCCAAATGCCCCTAATTAAAAGAAGAGAATCTAAGATGTTCTCATATTCTATCTCAGATAATTAAGTTCATTTTTGAAGAATCTTAAGGACAGCTAGGTACATTGTCTTATAGTATCTAGCAGAATGAATGAAAAATATATCTAGAGCTTTTAATTGAGCTCTTGCTGCTCTTATGTAAGAGAATTGCTTATAATTTCATGGTTACTTAAACGAGTAAACTCCATGAAGGTATAAAGTACGAAACTAAACATTTAATTTCCCCACCTCAACCTCCTTACCACCACTAAACTGTGCCTCCTCCTCTTCCACCGCCTCAATTTCCGCCACGTCCCCAAAACTATTACGAAAAAAAGCATAAAATACCACACCCGCGGCAAAGGTCACTACTGCGAGACTAGTGTACATCCACAGAATATCAGGATCATTCGTCACTGGCGTCAAGCTAATACAAATCGCTGCTGCAATACCAATAGTGAGCCAAAATAGCGCGCTCACAAAACTTCTTAGAGACTCTGGTGCTTTCGTGAAGGCGATCTCCAGACCCGTGACGATGACGAAGGCTTCGGAGAAAGCGACGAGGATGTAGGCAGGGGCTTGGATCCAGACGTGAATGCTGTTGGGTGGTGAGATATAGATGTAGTGTTGCAGGACAGCAGAGTAGGCCATAGCGATAGCGGCCATGATGAAGCCAGTGGTGATGCGGACAACGGGACGAAAGCTGATCTTGTAATGACGAAGCAGAGGGTAGACGCCAAAATCAAGGAGAGGGAGAAAGATAATGAGAGCGATAGGGTCGAGGTTTTGCAGAAGGTCGTTGGGCGTGCCGTGGAGAGCCATGGTTCCGGCTTGGGAGATGAGATTGTTCCAAATTTGGATCCAGGAGATGAAGTAGAGTGGGAGAAAGACAAAGAATTTACAGGCTGTAATGCCAGTGCGAACCTTTTCGACGCGGTCATCTGTGTAGAGAGGGGATTGAGCGAAGGTGTATTTAGTCTCGTGGCCATTTTCGCGAAGCATGCTAGGCTTAGCGTTCTCGAATCCTTTCTCTTTGATGGCGATAGAAATTGTGCGTGCTGCGTCGATTATTGCTGATCCTTCGGGCTTGAGTTTGACATATTTTTTGTTGCCGAGGACAAATACCACAGTCGAGATAACAATGGCACTAAGTAAGTTAGACATATCCCCAGAAAGGGCGAAGAATTATCTTACATCAATGGTATCAGATAAGCCAGCCAAAAAGAGACATGAGCCTCAACATTGACTGTAATCAGTGGCGAAAGAGCCCCAACATTGACTGCCCAATAGAACCACATGAACATCCTCTCAACAGTGAGTTCAGGGTCAACAACGACGCGCTCTCCGGACTTCAGTTTCTTCACGAAAGCTCCAACGTTCTTGTACTGCTCAGCACACAAAGGAGTGACATTTGCCTTGATGCCACCAGTACCAAGGCCAATGACCACCATCGCTGTGACGAGTCCGCCAAAAGCGGATCCTGTCTTGATTGACGCTGGGGTTGATGTTGCGACAAGAATGGTAAGTCCTGCAATGTATACACCGCATGCGAGGCAGATGGTCTTAAATTTTCCGATGAATTGATCTAAAATTGGTCAGGTTTAGCAGATATAATTGTTGATTTCTATTTACCAGCAATGATGGCTCCAATGATAGTTGAAGCATAAGCCCAGAACTTGAAGAAGTTCCCCAGGGCAGATGCAGTGGCTTGACCTCGACCAAGTGCACCTGGTAAATCCGAACTGAGGTCATATGGATTACTTTGGTAACATCAGCATCATAAAGATATCTAAACGATGTAGGGCTTACTTTATGTAATTTTGAATTGGACCACTCAGCCCAAAATATGTGAACCTCTCGCCAAGCTCAACAACAATGATGAGAAGAACGACCCAAGGAATGCGATCTGGCACTCGACGAAGACCCTCTGTTGACTGAAGTCCAGAGGTTCTAGAGACACTTGGAGTCAAGTTTAATGGCTTCGAATCCTTGAGAGGCGACATATTGAGTGATTGCGCCAACTTCTCTTAAAGTTGTTGGCGTGTACTTGCAAGAAGCTCGCTTCAAAGTAGCCTTTCGGAGGCCATCCCGTACTTTATGAACGGCTTCATCTAGGATCAATTCCGTAAAACATCAGACTCCTTATCTTAAAAGGCTTGGACATTGTAAAGGAGATAAGCAGCCCAATATTGATGCTGTTCTAGGACGAAAAGTTGAAAGGGTGGGATAGCGATGCCGACGCTAAACATTCCTATCGTTTCTTATCTCCGATCGCGATGCCGACGAAAGCCGCCAATGAGAGGCATTTATCACAACAAAAGTGGCTCAACCATCCAGGAGCAACCAGGAAAAGCAGGTTGACATCAAGACTGGACTATTTTGTCAACGGATATTCTGTAAGTCGTTTCTTTTCAACAAAATCTCACAATGAACTCAACTACAGAAACTTTGATGGTTGCCAAACAAACGATCCGTTCCATCTCTTCTGAAATTGTACCAAATTCCATTCCAGAAAAGTTCTTACCAGGCTTGGATCCAGAATGGATAGCATTGTGGAATGACCATGGACGCAAAGTAATTCCTGCTAGCGAGGTCACGATTGAAGAATTTCGACAATGTCCACAAAGATATAGTTTTACCCACCCAATGTGTAAAGGTACATCTCATAGCCTTGGCCAACGCAGATTTTCAGCTAATCCAAGACCAGGGCCAGATGTATTCAAAGTACAGGATGTGCTTGTACCAGTTTCAAGTCCAGCGGGAGAAATCACATGTAAAGTCTATTCCCCAAAGGGCACAGGACCATTTCCGGTCCACATGAATATGCACGGAGGTAAGAGCGTGCGTTAAAACTCTACATAAACCTAGACACTACGATTCTGTGGAATCTGACTTTATGTCTTATTTAGGGAAAGGGAATATGAATCATTCTCCTATCTTATCTAGAACATTATGCTTATTCCTCTAGAAATTTAAGAACATTCTAGCGGATTATTCTATAATATCTAGGAGAATTAAGGAGTGGTATGCGTAGAATTTTGATCTCATATCTTTCATGGAACCTTTTCTGGCATCATTGATTTTGTAAAGAATATCGTGCTGATATGACAAAAGGTGGCTGGGTACTTGGAGGTCTCAACTCAGAGCAAAGCTGGTGTCGACATGTATGCAACAACGTGAACATGGTTGTTGTAGATGTTGCATATCGCTTAGCCCCGGAATATCAGTTTCCAGTCGCCATATATGATTGTTGGGATGTTTTGAACTGGGTGCGATGATTTTCAACTGATATTTTTGCAATGTTAATGATTATTCAGATCATTACTCATGGAAATGATTTAAACATCAATCCTCGAAGTGTTTCTATTGGAGGATTATCAGCAGGCGGGCACATGGCGGCTGTAATATCCCACCTTGCAAGAGATACCGGTATTGCTCTGAGGTTACAGCTGCTTACAGTGCCAGCTACCGATATGCGATATTGTCCTCTTTCGGTGGATGGCAAAATCGATGCGAAGAGTTGTCGGTACAAAAGCGTTGTGGAGCTTGCAGACATGCCTTGGGGCCCTGTAGGAAGGGAGTCCTGGTTCCTTAATTACTTCATTGGGACAGAAAGTGGTGAGTCCGAGATACATGTACGCTGTGATTTTGTTTGTTGACCAGCGACAGCATTTCGTGAGAAAGCCCTTGCGGATTGGAGAATGACCCCAGTGTTGGCACCAAATTTTGAGAATCTGGCGCCTGCGTTTATCGTTACCGCTGAATTCGATGTAGAGCGAGACGAAGGGGAATATTATGGCGGATTGCTCAAAGAAGCTGGGAATATTGTGACTGTAAAACGATACCTGGGGGTGCCGCATGCATTTGCTCATTACAACTGTCCTGAGAAGGGACTTTCAAAATCACAGGAGTACATTGTAGACACTTGTTCAATGCTGCAGAAAGCGCATGATTACCAAAGGCTTGATTAGAACGTATTATCTTAATAAGAACATGTCTAAGAATTAATTTTAATGCTCTTGGACGACCAGGGGAGTCTACAAAATTCTCTTTTGAAAAGATAGAGAAGCAAGTCTATTATCCTAGGTATCAGTGGACAATCTATTGGTTATTTCTGTAGAGATTCTTTTTCTGGTGTTGTTTGCTCTACCTGCAGCAGAGAACCTAGAAACCCTTACATAGAAGACAAAGATTAATATAGAGGAACTCACTGTGACAGATGTCGAATGAAGGTCAAAGAATAAAACGGTTAAAACATAAAGTGAGATTGATGCTCCTCTTTTTATTGGATAGGTCACATAGTACTCTGCAAACCTAGCCACTGCAGCAATTTTGCTCTACTAGACACATCCATTTATAGCAACTTTTGTAGAGATTTTTATATAAGTATGTTGTCGCAGAGACGCTCTTGTCGTAGCCTATTACAGCGTTCTGGCGCTTAGTCAGCTATGCCCCTTGAATTATAGCTCTTCTAGCCTTGTTCTTCTTTTAAAAGCGGACTTCTCTGACACTTGAAAGGCACCCATAAACGTGACATATGTTTTATTCATGCGCTCGAAACTAGTAGTTTTCTCTAACACGTGACGAGATCCATAAAATTGCGGTTATCTCAACCTCACTTCGCGTCACTCACATCTCAACTCGGAATCTCAATCCACTCACACAACAAGCGAATTATCTTACCCACCCTATTGAGATGATGTAATCGCTACGACCACTTTACTGATTCTCTGATGGAATTGGATACTGAGACTACCGATCGCCGTCAACACATTGGAACCTCAAATGCGGCAGGACCACGAAAGTATATGAGCAAGAGGCAAAGTGCATGCGATGCGTGTCGTGTTCGAAAATCTGCTTGTCAGATAGAAACTGCTCCTCCATGTCGGTTATGTTTGGCTCACAACAAGCCATGTACTTTCACAGGACGGAAGAGAAAGGCTCCCCAACTTTGGGGACAGCCCACGTCTGTGACGGCTTCACCGAGAGTTCCAGGAAGCCAACTAGACAACATTCATTCACCTCCTAGAGATTCTCATTCATTTTCTCAAACAATTGCCAACAAGCATGCCCTCTCACCTATCACTCTTCAAGTAGAGGACCATGATTGGAATGATCTGTTTTTTGCAGCGAATGGGGCGCAGTCTCAGGTCGACCTTAACTTGGAAATGGACCCGGAATTCTCACCAGGGGTACAAGAGGATTCGACTGTTACTAGATTAGACGAACAAGATCATCTAGGCCAGGCGACAGAAAACGTGAATATGGATTTCTGGGATGAGTTGTTCAAGGCTAGTCCGCAGCCTCAAATTAAGGAGAGGTCACTAGACAATTTATCAGACATCACTGCACAATTGTGCGGCCTTACTGGAGATATGGACCCTTATATGCTTCGACGTTATAGATACAACGACAACGGTGAATTCGCGTTCTCGAGATTATCGCTAAGGACAACCCAGGACACGTCAACACCGGTTCAGTTCTTACTCTCGCCGAGGGATTTGAGCGCTGATTCCACGTTGGAAGCCGAACTAGATGGTGGAAACACTCCTGTTACACCGAGCGGGAGAGAGGCCCTTTCCAGGCTCATACCACCTGAAATTGGTTCGCGTCTGATACGCCTCTTCTTCCGGTTCATTGCCATTCAATTTCCCATTCTGTCACAAGCAAACCCCCCGGATGCTGCATCTGCACCTGTCCATCTCTTAGCTGCAATCTACTGTACGACTCAGCCCTTTGCAACATATGACGATCGTTTGTGCGTAGACTTTGCTTACAAAGCGCCATCCTCTCAAATGCTATACAATATTGCATGGAAGTCCCTCAATCGTTCTTTTCACGCACCGAATTTAGAGACTGTGCAATCCGCACTCTTGCTGCTACTTCAACCACCTACGAATGAGCTGGTTCTTGATAGCGCTTTCAAATGGGCCCTTTTAGGTACAATAGTTTCTACAGCCCAGACTATTGGTCTCCACCTTGATGCCAGCTTCTGGAAGCTGCCCAAAAACGAAGTTCTGTTGCGTAAACGATTATCTTGGGCGGTATATTCATTTGATAAGTGGCTCGCTCTCAGTCTAGGTCGTCCGAGTCATATTAATACCAATAATTGGCTGGTATCGAAACTCGAGCAATGTGACCTCGAGGATGATGACCTCGCTGTCGATACCTCGATATGCTTGCAATTTTCACAACTCACAACGATTTTAGATCGAGTTCTCACCGACTTATAGTGAGTCTAATCTAATTAACGAAGTGAGTATCATATGCTAATTGGTTTAGCTCCCTCGGAGCCGTAGGAACATTGACTCAAGACTACAAGACAACCCTGGCAAAATCAAGGGAACTTTTAAAAGATCTCACAAGCTGGTACCAAGGCCTTGATCCTTCCTTTCATGCAAGAACTTCAGAAACTCTTTCAAGTAACTCTGAGCCTGATTCACGAGTTTCAATCCACCTTTGCTACCATGCGGTCAAGATTACCATTCTTCGAGCCCTTCTGAGACCATTCTATCACGCGGATGCTAGACCTCCGCGCGCACCGGAAGAAAATGCGTCTTGGCTCTCTGCTAGAAATCACTGTCGCTTGGGTGCGAAGATTGGTGCGGATGATGCCTTGAGAACCGCATCATCGATGAGAGCATGCCATTACCAGGCGTTTTGGGCACCGTGTAAGTTAATTCCGATCATAATCCCGCCTTTTATTGACATGCAACAGGGTGCAGGACACACTTTGCGTTAATCACAAATCTGCTCTGCCTCTTATCTATCACTAGTGCACCAGATGAGTCTCCAGCAGCATCTGCTGCCCTGAATCAAGCTCGGCGTATTTACCGTGTGCAAGCAAGAAGCTTTTCCGTGATTCGGTTTGCGCTTTTAAGAATTGATTCTCTGTTCTGGGTTGGCTTCGAAGAGCTCATTAACAAGGAGGCGGACGAATCGTCAATTGTGACTTGAAGAGAAACATTACAGACTGTGGTTCTATGGCCAAAAATAATCTCAACAGCAAGAAGATGAAATATGCTGGATCACATTAATATGAACCAACTCGCAGCTTGATCAAAGGAGCTCATTCTGATCTCGACCGGAAAGCTAAATTTCAGAGCATAAGTAATAAGGTAGGTGTAAACCCTGCCTCGCACTGATATCGAGATCCCTAATTGTTAAGGTGTTTCGGAGAATGTTAGGTAAATTCACCTCTTAAGGAATGGAAAGTGAACGTTAATGGCTTCAACCAGATCTGATATTTCAATGGATTGTTCTATTTCAAGACAGAGAATTAAGCTTATGGTGTCTGCTTTCTACATTTCTAAATCATTCATAATGAAGCTCTCTCTGGTAGCTTTGTCTCGCTACTGCTAACCCAAAGATCTACCGCATCTCGCGCCATACCCATGCCAGCTTGGTAGCCTGTCCCACCAGCGCCGTAATTATGAACAACAAGTCTCCCACTATGATGTCTCTCAACTTCCACCCTCGCGCCACCCTGTCGGGAAGGTCGTAGCCCAGCGGCAACAGTTATGACTTCGATTTTGGGATCGTTCAATACAGGTAGGAGCCCTTTGGTTCTTTTCAATATTGACTGGGTTTGATCTTCATAGACATCTCCAGAACTATATCCCCAATAAGTAGTTGATTTTGTGAACCCGTAAGGAAACACTTACCCATTGCCCTTTTGCATGTAACCACCAAGAATGACGCTGCCACCCGAATTTGGCCTTGGGATTACATATGTCTCATATCCATCACCATGCCGCATGATGTTTTCTTCCACTTGAGGAGCTCTTACTAACACAATTTGGCCTCTAGTGGGATATGCCTTCTCATCTTTAACACCGACCAATGTCTTAGCACTATTCCCAATACAGTTGAAAACGACTTTCGTGTTCGGAGAAATGAAAGCAGCATCGAGGTTCGACAGTCTTCGTCTCAAGAAAGGTATACTGCCATACTGATAACTCTGTAGCAACTTCTGGGTGTGCTGTATATGTGCTGGGGCATTGATGATAATGGTTGTAAAGGTGATACCGAAAGCTACTCCAGCCGGCAGGTCTTTGATTGGAAGAATGACTAACTTAAAAGCGTGTTACTTGGTGGATTTGATAAGTGTGGGTTAGGGCATACCAACATCCTTTAAGTAAGCCTTCATGCTCTCGATCTTCACATTATTTGGCTGCTTGTCAAAATATTCCGTTGACTTTATCCTTTTGAGATACTGAGCTAATACTGAGCCTTCTTCAATCAGTTTCCACATCGCCAAGTAACCCACTTTGTCCCATCTGAGAGCGTTTGCGTCGTTGCCGGATATAGCAGAGAAATTCGCACCAGCCCTAAGATTGCGGAAGATAATCAGAAACGTGTGCTAAGATAGCTATAGAGTCCTTTTCCCAGCCCTAATTTTGGTAATCGACTTACCATGGTGAGGTGAACTCGCTGGAGAGGTCGCCCGGCATGTGCTCGGCAACAATTGTGATCTGAGGCCCGTAGCCACGAAGTGAGAGCTCGAGGGCAACATCCAATCCTATTATCCCCGCACTTTCATGATGTTAGCAAAGTTAACCCCTGATATTGTTGACCTTACCCTAGAATAACAATTGAGTCACGTGCCATACTTGCAAATTCGGCTGAAGACAATAATTAGCAATTCCGTATGCCCTTCAGCTGTAAGATGTGTTTTCGAGAAACGAAAAGCAAGTGCTGATCAGGCCCTCAAGCCAATCAAGCCTCAAATTTATGACGAATGACTCTTCTGAGGGGTAGAATTCCTATTGGCGGCATTGGCAAGAGTGGGGAGCCTCCGAATGCCGACCTTGAAGATACAATGTCAATAGTCAACAGATAGTATCCAATTTACAGCGCGGCTCAGCAGAAATTAGGGAAGTATTACAAATCTTCGGTAGATATCCGTTCGCACTTCGTAGAACTATCAACTCTCAAGGCAAGGAAAGAGTACTGTGCTGCCCATAGCGGCTTGGATTTACGGCACATCCCATCGACCCTAGGCTCAATTGGTCCGGCCTTCTGTCACTAAAGCAAGATAGGATGAGATGCATCTTCCTGTATTGAATCTCTGCTTTAGGATGTTGAATAGGCACATATTTTTATAAAGTCGACTCGTCATTTTTAATCCACAGCACATTGTCAAAATTTTGGCTTCATTGTTTAAGCGGATACAAATTAATAAAAAGTAATGCATAGGCCTAGATCTCAAAATGTCCTGAGACGATGTTATTGTGACGCCATTAGAAATCTGGCTGTGTATATAATACAACATCCAGAACTTTTGCCACTAGAGGGTAACATTTAGACATTTCCTGTAATGCCTGTAGCAGGTAATCAAGATATTTCTCAATGTCTATCTTCTCGTCAGCTGGCATGTCATATAATTTCCCCCTGATCAAAGCTAATGCGGTAATACCTGAAGGATGTATGCCAGCAACAACCATCTGGATACTGCAGGAAATTTTTGGATGTTGCTTGAAGGTTGAAGCGATCGAACACCGTTATTGAATGTGTTAATAGGCACGGTGATACCTTATATTTGCTTTTAGCAGGCAGCAGAGCTGAGCTCAAGGCAGCCTGGAATGCAGATTAGAAGCCAGATAAGCTAGGAAGCTTAGGATACTATATAAATATATATATTCTTCTGTCGAGAAATAAGTGGAAGATAGACAAGGAATTTAGAAATTTTCCCTCTTGCTTTTGTGGCTTCATTTTCATAATATTCTTACGTACCTCATACCAACAGAATGTATGAAAGGAGCTTGGATGGTAGATCGAGGAATTTTCAAGGACGGAAAGTCTTCTGGGGAGTTCGGGTCACTGACGGGTGTCATGAAGCGATGGATTCAGGGGGGTGTTTGGTGGAAAGGCAAATGGTTGATGTAGTAAGATGAGAGTAGCGCAAAATTTTGAGCTGAATTGCGGTATTAGTCAAAAATAACGAGATTATAGAGCACTTACTGAAGGAGCAACAAACTTAGAGGTGATTCAGAATATTCTCTAGAGTCCACATGCTCTATGATGAATTGCAAATCTTGCTCTCTGGTTATCTATCACACATTCTTTCTCCATGAAGAATCACCAGGTTCTGTACAAATCTATGTAATCAGCTGATAGCTTTGAACTCGCGGTTTGTTCAGACTTACCTATCATTGATTTTGCACGATAATAGCACCCGATCCTGCATACATAATTCAAATTCTGAAATGCTACACCGATCTGGACTTTCAAGACAAAACTCACAGGCAATACGGCATGCTGTACCATTAGTGAAAGATTCAACGTTCTCCTAGTTAGACAGAAGTTTCTTACAGTATTTAGGGTCTACCAAAATACTTTTTTCCCAGCTCCAAGGTCCCGTAACCGATATCGAGATCTCCAAAAACGGGAAAGCCTTGGATTGAGGGCAAATCGCAAGGCCCCTCCAAATCGATGTCTGCAATCAGAGAGGCGAGGCTAACTAGTGTACTTCGCTGGGGGGTCAAACTTTTTGAAAATGATCAACTACTCCAATCTCATAATACCTGGTTCCCATTGCCACCATGCAAATTTTCAAGGAATAAAATCTAGGATCAAATGACAACCTAGCTTTCTCAAACGACTTTTGGTGGACCATTTTATGAACAGAATTCTAATGACTAGAATATTGATAGAAAGTACTATCTAGTCTCTTCCCATATCACTCACAGAATCTCCTTAGAGCGTTCCGCCTGTGTTAATAGCTCCTAGAACCATTAGGGTAGGCCGCATTCTGGTGTAGAGTGTTTGCATTTAAGTGGACTTTGAAACGGATACGTGGATTCGGGGATTAACGGGCAGAAAAGATCTTCATTTGCAGATACGCGATTGAGATATGCTCCGTATATTGGGGCCTGAGACGTGGATAATGCGTCACTCTCAAAACCATCGAAATTGCTTCGAGGGATAGGAGGTATATCAACGTAGCGTCTCCGAGTACATAATTGTCCGCGGGTGGCCTTAAAATTTGACCTAAAATAATAGATTGCTCACTGATTCCACCGCCCTTCAAATTGCTTCGAATTAAGCTACCCTTTGGTGTATTTTTTTGGAGGGTTGGTTTCAGAAAACGAATCCTCTCTTTAAGAGAATTTACGTAAGACCTCGAAACAAATCTCATATTGCCAAGAAGATTAACGACTATGATCGTTCTCACAGCTTCTCATGGGAGATTTAATTTACCTCTGTTTTCATGTGTCATATTTTAGAGTTATGCAAGGTAGATCTCAGACTTTGGGACACAATCCAAACCGTTTGAGCGATGAACTGCCGCCGAAAGGTCATTTGGTGGTGTTGCCTACAAGATAGATTTCTATCCTTCGGCCTCCGAACATTCCACCGCACGGTGTAATAAAAAACAGCTGTCCGATGATTCAAAATGCAGACTTTGGCTTAGAGCTTCACTTGCCCGCATTAATGACCTACGAGATCAAGTGATGTATCATTGGAGACTTCATTGAGATGTACAAATTAAGTAAATTCTTGAGGGTTATCAGTTTTTTTCATCACTGTTCCCGCGTTGATAGAGAGTTGTCTAACATCCTCTCTTCGAAGCAGGATTTTGCCGTGAAAGAGCTTTCGCAGGTTGTGGATTTGCCGAATAGGATAGACGAATGGAAGGAAAATAAAGTTCTTGGTGACCGCAATGGTGTCTATCGTCAAAGAGGTCGATGTCTCAGTCAACACTGGAGGGGCTGCAATGCCATTGTAATCTCTGCCAAAAGCACTTCTCAGATTATTCACTGACCAAAATGAACAGCCTAGCATGGGATCGTTCTTCCAACAACAGTGTTCAAAGTCCTTGCATCAGCACAAAACTTTACGCCAGAAACTCAAGATATAGTCTCATGTGAACTTATTTATACCCATCATCACTCGTACGGCAGAGGGATTCAAGCACGCAACATACGCCCTGAAAGTTTCCAAGGGCGTCAATGTAACGCCACATTGTGGAGCATGACCAAGCCCTACACAAGGCACGGCTTCGTCGAGAGGAGAAGATGGGGCTAGGTATTTATCACTGCTAAACAAGATTATAGACTTGAGGATCGCGAATGATTTCAATTTCAACTAACATGTCTTGGATATTAGATCTGAGCGAAGACTAGTAGCTTCTACCTGAAAACTGCCCATTTTAGTTCAATACCTACCATCTTTTGAGAGTCACTCTCTTTCATTAATTGGCATTGCCACCATCCTTCTGGAATATCGCGAACCAGCGTTCTCCGCGAACCGGACGCAATCATAGAGTACGTACTGTACATCCCACGTTTAACTTCAATACCCCATACGTGGAAAAGCTTCCAGCGAATCACAATGCAGGAAACCCCCACGAACCTCAATTGCTCACTGTCATCCATTTAAGATCTCGCAATATGAATCGAGTCGACATCGTTTGTCAATATTATCTCCGACGTATCATGAGTGATACATTTCGCAATTCTCGCCAAAATTCAATGTTGTTCGTACCGCCACAAAGCCTTCACGCACGCCTTCAACGGATACTTCATGATAATTCAAAAAAGACTAGCAGTATGCTTAAACTCACTCAAGTTCTTGGCAAACGTGATGCATCTAACTCGCAACGTGGATTCGGGTGCAGCGGCTAATTGCGGGAGCATTTTTACCTACTTCCGCCGGATCCACAAGCACCACTAAAACAGTTTCCAGAAAGATCTTTGAGTGCATGTGCTTTGGGTGAAGTACTCTGGTGGAAGGAGGGGTAATTATGGTATGTGGTTGAGGAGTATTTGCGCCCCGCAATAAGCGCATAGTGTTGTTGTTGTGTGGCTCGCATTCGACAACTTACTCGAGCAGGTTGAGGTAAGCGAGACGAGGTGGGACCATGTTGTAATGGGGGCGGAGGGATGTTGAGGACTCAAAAGCAGTCTGTCTTTGATAAAAATCGTGTTCTTGAACTCGAGCTTGCCTCTTGTTGACTTCTTCGGTCACTCATTCTCAACTCACCTCAAAGGGATTTTCGATGTCACACCGAGACATCACGATGGGTCACACAAGAGAATCTCCCGTATCAGTGACGAAGCAGAATCCGTCAATAGTGCCTCTATCCTCTATATCGCCAAAACTAACCACGTCTTTCTACCTGGCAACGACTCTACTTCCACGACTGCTAAGCACGACAACTCTTTTCCTCTTCCTAAGGGTCTACATCCTCTCCCACCTCATCCTGCTGCATTCCTACTACACGCTCTCGATTCTGGCAATTCAATCATACTATGCATCGGCAATACTGCTGCGGCAAGGCTGGTGGCTGTCGAAAGGAGGTGCAAGATGGGCTTGGAGAGGGTCTGAGGGTCTGAGGAAGAAATTGTGGTTTGAGTTTGCGGTCTTCGTGCTAGGGAACGGCAATGGAATTCTATTGATCATGTTCTGGCCTGGCTGGATCGTTATTGGTGGCGTAGTTTGGGTGGGGGGGTATTGTATTGGCTGAACAGATCAGCTGGATGGATAGATTGTATACTACACTGGTTCCATTGTGGGCATCTAAACAATGCTGATGCTGCTTTTTAGAATTCTTCAAGCTTGAAGGAACACAAGGCGCTTAAATGGAATGAGACTATGCCTATCTCTTTCAAGAAAAAAAGAAAGCGTTGCCACCTGCGTCACGCTTCACTTCTTTCTGGTAGTCTTTCTCGGGGTCGAAATCCTGCCACACGCTGGCAGGGAAAATGTGCTTATTCCGCTCGTACCATCGTCGGTCGACAACTTTCGTATACGTGGGATCGTCATTGCTGCCTTCGAGCGCAGAATCATCCTCTGGAGGTTCCTTTGCTTTTGTCTTAGTGGACGGCCTGGAAAGAGGATTGTAAGTATCAAGGTCGATTGCTTCGGGCTCTTTTGGGCGAGAGGCTGCTGCAGGAGGCTCGGAGGCATATTCGAAGAGCAAGCGGTTGTTGGGACCAAGGTTACGATTCATGATGAAGAAGTAGAAGTCGTAATGCTACAGCAATTGTCAGCACAAGTCTAAAGCATCTGCCATTGTCCAAAGAGATTCACATGAGGAATAATGATACCGCCTCGAACCATCATCAAATCGTCAACTCCCACTCTCGCCCATTCTCTTCTCGCATTTGCTCCTTTCTCTCCCACGCCCAATTCCGCGCCAACTTTGCGACTTTTATCCAGAAACAACCAGATGTAGTCCCCTTTCTTCACTTTGCAAACACCGCCTGGGATATTTGTCCCATCATAGAACACAAAGGGTATATTGATCTCCGTTCCTTTGACAGCTTCTTGAATTATTAGGAACTCCTTCCGCAATGTCTCCCGCGTTTGGGCCTCCCGAAGTAGCGCGGACTTCGTCAGAGCTTTTGGCGCAATGCTTATGGAAGAATTGACAGCGAATTTCGACTTCTTTGGTAAGCTTTCTTTCGCGTTGATCGCATCACTTCTTGGAGACGCGGATCCCGATAATGGTGTTGCAGTGTCTGTACTTTCGTCGTTGTCCTCATCATCGACCCCAAAGGACAATTTTGGTGTTCCAACCTTGCGTTTCTTTTTCTTTAAGGGAGGCTCTCGGGGGGTAGAAGCACTGTACTAGGGCCATTAGTCCAATTCTGCCAACCCTCGCCATATACCCGGCAGAAATAGGAACCTACCCGTCTGGAGTCGCAGAACCTCTACTACTTCCTCCATTGGCTAGTCTGTCGTGGGCATCACGCTCTTTCTGATCGAGAGCTTCGGCACGTCGTTTTCGAAAATCCGAGAGATTGACGAGACCAACAGTTTGGCCTGCGAGAAGATCTTCAGCTGTCTTAGTTTGAGTGGTGAAGCGTGGATTTGGCGTCGAAGCGCCAGAGCCTAGATTCGACATCGTCAGCGTAGAGCCAAGATTATTGAACAAAGTGAAAAAGGTTGGAGCTGGCTTTAGGAGTGATTTGGTTAATGTTGACATTCGATCGCAAGAACTTCGGGAGTGGCTGGTGCACGAGCTGTGACGCCACTAAATTGCTGGGGTCGTCGTACTCGAGCGTTTTGATTCGCTATTCTAGGTTAACATGAAAAGTCACAAGAGGAAGACTTTATATTGCTATCGGAGATGGATATAGCTGTTTTAGTCACCAAGATACATACTCTTGCTAGCTCCTCGATTGGTAAACCATTTCAATGCAAATTACCTAAATGTTCCATTTTAGAACTTGGTGGCGGTTTGACTTAGATAGTTTTAGCGTTGTATTAGTTATGTAGTCAATTGCGGCAGACATTTTCAATATATTTATTTCCAGCTTCCATTCCGCCACAATCAAAGTTTCTTGTAGTATTTCTCAAATTATACAGACCAATCAGTATCCAAATCATCACGCACATGGAAAGCTTTCTTGGCTCGGCTTGTCTGGAGGTTTACCAGGAACACGAACTGATATCTACGAATGAAAGTCAATCAAACCCGACATCTATGTCTCTAGATGGAAGCTATCGAAGGATTTATAATTTAGGCTGTTCTGAGTGAAACGGTGACAACGGTGAATAGAATCAGCGATCTACAACGACCATTGCCAAGGATGACCTGGATACATACTATATCTCTGATTACAGATTTCGCAAACCTGAGCCGCTGTTTGACCCGATTACAGTAGGGGCAATTATCGCGGTACTGTGTTATTTGTCTAGATGTATTATTGTTATGAGGTGGTGGTCCCTTCTAAGTCGAGCCAATATAGTCGAGAACATGTCCTGTTGCTGATGTTCAGATCGGCACTCTATGCTATGAACACGAAATCCGTGTCACTAGCGGAGCGGGTAATAAATGAGAGATTTTCGGCCAACTGGGTTTGGATCGGGCCCGATTGTTGTCTCTTATTGGGGTGGAGTAGTGCTCTACCCCGTGGCCACAACATACGTCCACAGTTGTAATTGTAAGATGCATATTTTATCTCGGTAGTTACGGGGAAATCGTACCCGTTAGGTTATTAGGGTCATCCATAGGTCTAGTCATACTCTTGTGGACTAGTATCTTGGCCCTTTTCTGTTTTCTTATGATACACTATCTCATTGAGATATTTTATGCTTCAAGTTCATATATTTGGGGATCCCCCCCCCCCCTTATTGCGTATCTTTCCAGTATTCTTGTTTCCGAAGCAATTCGTAATGGCTATGCCTACTTAGACAGAGGTCATGATATTCTAAAGTCTGCAACGACAGAGGATGACACAATCAAGTTGCGGGGCATGGTCACCTGGAGCCTTGCACACCACGTAATCAGTGAGGAATTGGTGGTTTACCTGGCGATGGAAATATATCTAGGGGAAAAAGAAAAATCGTGTTGCACTATTAGCCACAGCTAGAAGAAATATTCAGCGGTGGATGATGCCTAGAATAAAAACTTAGAGAATATTTGCTTCACAAGCATACATTCCCCTATAATCTATAGGCTATTAAGCTTGATTATCTGCACTTTTGGAGGAGAATGTTGCTAAGAGGAAATTTTATATAATTGTTTGTGAAAATGTGAAATAGTTCCCCAAATTTGGTGTTAGAGTCTATGATATGGTGATGATCTCTTATCTCGCACCGACACAAACTTGTTAAATGTCAAGCCGTTCGATGTCACGTGCCTTTAAGCTCACATTTTAAGGTTAAATCGGTCATTTTCACGTATTCTATTGATATTTTGATCTCCTTCAAGAAGGATATGAGTAGTGTGCAAGATTTGGCATGACCAAAAATGATTGCAAGACAAAAGAAAATGCAAATTTATGGTGAACATCTCCAAAATCAAGGCCAAAAACCAAGATCTAAATCATGAGCACCACCAAAATTGCATCCAGACTCCATGAAAATACAATGTAAGTACCAAAATTGCACCCCATACCCCCTTTTCCTTTGTTCTTCTGCTACCACAACTCCTTCAAAAGGTATCTCTCGAGACGACGATCCAGGCAACTGCTACAATAGACCAAAAGGATTATGTCTAATTCCCAAAGCCTTCTCCTCCAGCTCACTAGAAGGCCGTACATAACGCGGTTGCTCTTGACCTGTTAATCGCTCTTGAAGCAAATCACCGCGTGCATGTGCCAAATGTTGGAACTCGTTATCATATTCGACCATATGAGTGAAAGATCCGTCCTGAATACACAAAATTGGTCCGACAGCGCTTAAGCCGAACAAGGAAACACGCCACTGTATGTTCTGAAAGGATTCGTTGTAGCCATTTGCATATGTGCGCAATTGGTCGAGCCGATACATCCTAGCAAACGAAGAGTCAACACCAAGAAGATGACAAATGATTCTCTTGTAATAATCTTCTAGTCTTGCTGCCTCGATTGCGTCGTTCATGACCTGTTGAGTAGCAATACCACCAAAGCTTGGATCCATCGCGATATCCTCCAAGACGTCCGTGGACTGGATGTTGTTTGCAAAAAGTCCTTGGCCCTGTCTCATGGCTTCCGGATTATTTAGCAAAAACCCTTGGCGGCTTGCACTTATTCTCTCTGACGACGCAAGTGCTGCCGGAGCACTTATTCTCGAAAGTGGTTGAGGTCTTATCACACGATATCTTGTTGACAAGTTGTTGCCATCGCCTTGATCATCGGTGTCATCGGCAGTAGAAGTTGTACGGAGTGTCGAGTTACTTCGAGGCTTGTTTCCTGTCGCGGTCTTCTTTTTGGATGGGGTACAAACAGCACCACCGCTATAGTCGTTGTCGCCCTGGCTTGATGGTCTTGTTGCAGACATGCGCTTACAATTGCTGGTTACAATAGCAGAATTCGACTTACTGCGTGCAGGTGTCTTGGGAGTAGTGTTGCTATTCTTCTTCCGAAGAGTATGATTGGTTCGACGTGGTGATCCAATAGTGGGTTCTCCAACTGCTGGTCTTCGGTCGATCAAGTCTGCTGGATTAATATGACCTTCTGCAAAAGCCTTTCTGCCAGCGTAGTTCTCCATGTCCCGTTTATTATTGATGACTAGGTTGTTGATTTTGGCCTATAAGAAGTGTTTAGCAAGTAATAAAACGCGTTATACTGGAGTGACTTACCTTCAAACATCCCCTTGGTGCATCAGCGAGTCGGTGTAGGAACTCTTGCATTTTTAACATATTCTCACATGCTGCTTTTGACACCTAAATTGAGCTTTAGTAATTGCAGAGCAGGTGTAGGTTTTGCTGACTTACAAGGAGAGTGTGCTTGATTTCAACCCAACGTGCCAGAAAAGTCGGATAAGACTCGTATTTGTTTTCCTTGCTGTGACTGGGATCATTCAGTTGGATTCCTCGAGAGGAGTCGCCTGCGGCGAGCTAACAGCTGAGTTAGTACTTTAACATATCAATTCTGGCAGGTACTTGCCATGAGCTCCCAGCACTTTTGTTCAATGAATTCGTCCTCAAATACTCCACTCTCCATCATTCGAATCCCGCGCGCGAGTTTGCCTGTGCGGACACGACGATCAATGATTTCGTTGCTTGTAGTGTTTTTTATTACTCCGAAGAGATCTTTGACAAATTCCCTTTTTGCGGCGTCAGTTGACGGGAAGTCATCTCCGACTGGTTCCTTCTTTTGTCGCAAGTCGTCCAGGCGTCGAGACTTGGCCGCACAGTACTCTTGCTCGTTCCTAATCGACCCAGGGCAGACTGTATTGATGATCTTCTGGCGTTCCTCAACCGGATATCCCTGCTCTTGCTCATTTTCCTGGTATTCCTCATCGTCACTATAGTGTGACATGTCGTCATTTGACGGGGTTTCATCAACAGATAGGCTCCGGTGTAGATCATGCGGCTGTGATGTGTTGGAATCGCTCATCTTAGATATTATTTGTCTTGAAAAATTTGCCGAGGAAACTATAACAATGTTAGCACATGAAGTGAAGTTAGATAATAGATCAACACCTTCAGGTCAAGATATCCTGTTAGTTATCCTAATGGTAAATGTGATACGGGAACTATGACAAAATCAACAAATGAAGTCAAGCAGAATGAGATCACAATACCTCAATTCATCTACTCCAAGTGAATCCAGCCGAAGAAGCGTGAGGGGGTAGAATTACCGAAGTTGATAGGAGGTTTTGGCGCCGTCGAAGCTCGGATACACGGACTAATAGCCGATATTAATCCTAAAATTATAAATAATTAGCTAAAATCCTGTAAATCAAGGTCAATCACCATTAAATAGAGGTATCCAACTGTTTGCATACATGAATGAACCCAGGGACATAGAAGATCAACGCTTAGAGGAAACCTAGAAACAACAAAACAATAAAACAATAAACAAGAACCTAACTTAGAAAAAACATATATAAAAGTTGACGCCGACCTTATGGAGCTGAACTCATCGACTTGAACTTGTCTACCTGAACCAATTGATCTGAGCTTATCGGTCTTCTCAAGCTTGCTCTTATCAAAGCTGACATTATTGAAGCTCCGATAGTCCTATCACAAAGCTCGACGACAATAGCACTCTTGTCGAGCACCAAAAAGTGACATAGCAAGGAAAGTCTTGTCGCAGGGCTGTCGCAAAGATATGCACAAGGAACAACAAGACAAACAAGACAAATAATAAAATAAAAACAAAGAAAAACAAGACACTTAAGATATACAAAAACTTACAAAACCTATTTGCAATGTTCTTAAGCTCCTGAGTATGTCGCAGAAGGCTGAATAGTTAGCGGTGGGGATCTTCGGCGGGACAGGGTGGTCGTAGGATTGCAAGAAAGATTAGAAAGAAGAGAAAGAAGAAGAAGTCGGGTGCTAGAAGATATACCCTACCAATAGTGGGTTCAACTAGCGTATTGCTAGCTTGAAACCTAAACACGAGATATTCCAAAGAACAATAGATGATTCACGGCTTGTATCCGCTGCTTTACTGGTAGCAGTGCATCTTGCTCTATCTATTACGTGAATATCGATATCATAAAAGGTGGGTAAACACATTTAATTCGCGGTTAACAGGATTAGCTGTTGTTAAGTTAACGCCCTCTTCTATAATACTGAAACGAAGTATAATATAGTAACTGTTTTAAGAGCAATTAAGTGAAGACTAAATTTATAGCTAACAGCCTCTATCATTACTTTATTGACGGCCTTCTTTATGATATTAAAATACAATTACTGTCATTTAAGAACCTGGGGGCATCTAAAAATATTCCACGCCTCTAAGCCTCAGCTATTACTACATAATACTTTGAGCCGTGTTATGCAGAAATAGCCTCTCTTTTGCTCGTCCTACTCATAATCAGTAGAAGCTACGCACGAAGTTAGCCTCAAAAAGCACAAGAAATGCAGCAAAGGAGCTTTTACATGTAACTGATAGCATGTAGCATCATACTACTCTTTGCAAGCCCGTAACTATAAGCCCGTCAGACACAGTCAGGAATCTCAGGATCAATACAACTCTCATTCACGTTCTCAATATCACCCATTCCCATCGGGTGATGAAGTTACCGAAGTGACAAAGGTGGCACAGAAATAAATAAATTAAGAAAATTCGCTCGTGGTATGGAAAACAATCCTGCAATTACTATTTTGACGCCCAAACACTTTTATATGAACACACTTAGAGAAGAGCACCATATAGATCCGTTGAATGGATCTCCTACGGTGGTTTGAAGGCTTTTATTTAAGAGATACTTGATTTTCAAGGTAATACTATCATCTCTATTACTTGAATTACCCCAAGCATTGTTGCGTACTCAGCTTCCCCTAAGTTCTGTGCCTTTAGGTTGGCTTTGATGATAACAGAAAAAAAAGTTGTTTGGACAAATGCAATGAAGCTGATATGGTGTTTTTGCACATGGAGTAACTCAACGAACACAAAAGTAATATACATTAATGCCGTATAGTGGTGCATTTTTCAAAGATTTTGGTAGGTATAAGATCAGGGGACACTTGAGGTTGTATCTGTAGTAAAATTAAGTGCTTTCTAAGATCATGTGAAAATTCAAATTTGGGTGAATATGTAATTCATTTGCGGGAGCAAATTAAACAAGGGTATGGTATAAATCACCGCTCTGATGACGAAATGCTCTCTTGGTTTAGCAGAATTTCAAAAGTGATAGCCCTATTTGAACCAATGCCTAACCAAGGGTTCAAGAAGAGTTTTTATTCTAATAAACACGTGCTAATGGGAGAGTAGCTGGAACACACCGGTGAATGTCCTGGCATTCTAAGAAAGTGGGGCAGGGCGGCTTCCAATGAAAACAGCGGCGCTGCTTAGGCTCTTTTTTAGCTTTGGGATAGCATGTAACATTGAGATTAATACCCTGCCGAAACTGTGAGAAGCTGGTCACTCGTGGGTGGAAACTTCCCAAGTGGGGCTGAGAGAAGTGCATGCATTTGGATATCGGTTAGAGTCAGAAATTGAGTTCTCTGGTGATGGCTTTGAGATCATTTCAAGAGTTCATGTAAGTTGAAGGCAATCTTCGAGCACAAGTGCAGCTTAGAAGAGCCGTGATTTTGTAGATAGCCACAAGAAGCTGGTAATTATCTATGTCAGCTTTGTAAACACTGGCAAGTAATAGCTTGTTTCACAAGCAATGTTTTTTATATATTTGTGAGCAAAAAGCTCCAATGAAACCACGGTTGCCAAGAGAAATCTAAGTAAAAAACCAACTCCTACACTTCTGCAAACCCAATTTATGAGCACCACTTTTCCACTTAATTAGACATCCTCTGTAACAAATAATTGGAAATTTGCTCATCCCCCTTCCTTGCGAAAGTGAAATGCCTTTCCAATGCCCTTGCCACTTCCTAGACAAAATTAAAAAGACAAAGTCTCAATGAGCTCCATCAAAGCAAAAACTGTTCTAGGTTGTTTGCCACTGACCCAGAATTTCGTCGCCAAATCACAATCATTCGGTACGTAACACAATAGGCAGAAGGCGACAGAGGATTTAGTCTGACTTAACTAATTGTTTAGTATCAAGTCCCATATAGCTCTGTAGATCATGGTGAATTCTGACTCGACAACAATTTTACGAAATTGCATTATTCTATATGCTAGTAAGGAGTGGGAGATCATAGTGAGGGCCAAGCAGGCGGCATGATGATTGCAATCACCTATAAACTCTCTGCTGCTACATCACAGCTAGAAATTCCTTCCAGATCTAAAGTCGCTGAAGCTAGGTTGGTTCCCACAAGCCCTCATGATATTATACTGACTTCTCGTGTTTAGAAGGTAGAGAAGATTTAAACTCTGATACCTGTCAACCTGCAGCTCAACATCCAAATACAAGCCAAACCCACCAGGGCAGAATGCAATCAAACTAACCTACACGTAGCTACAGGCGACCCCGCAGAGTATCGCATTCCTCCCCTTGCATTTTTTCTTCGCGAGAACTATAACGAGAATATCAGAATCTAGTGAAGTAATCACACAATATCGTGGCAGTTGTACTCCGGTTTAAGCGTGATAGCGCTCCGTCTGTCATAATACTTGCAGAATGACCCCTGGTGTCATCGGAGTTCAAAACAAAGGAACAAACTACCAATCTATGAACATCCGTGTCATATCTACGTCAAAGCGATCTTCAATCTTCATAGTCCACTACATATGCCCTCTCCCTTATTCTATGACATAGCATAACTTAATCAAAGTTAAAGATTAGCTCCTAGACTTCTAGCATTTCCAATGATGACAAGGCTGCTGAACGCCCTCCCATATCTAAACTATTAATAGGCACGGTGATATCCGTGAAGAAAAGCCATTGATATACTACTCGGAAGCCCCGGCGGGATAACCGATGGAAACTCCCTATGGCCGGGAAAACAGAGAGATATAGTATATAGAGAGAGGCTCTAGCCGTCTAGGATAAGATGGGTAGAAAATTAGGAGCTCAAGACTTTCCCTCCTGCTCTTGTGGCTCGATTTATGACATTCTTACGTGCCTCATACCAACATAAATCTATCGAAATCACCCATATTATAAATGCCTCCAACCACTCTTACATCAATCTGCAAAGGGTAGATCTGTGCCATTGGTGGATAACTAGTAGGTAGGAGTCATGAGTTCGCTTACAACCAAGTTTTCGCTAGATCGCTTAAAGACCAGAAATCTGGCTTGTGTACAGCCTTCAGTGAGCATGACGCCATGGAAATAAATGGAAGATTACCTATGGTTTTAAACTAATGGGTACTCGTTCAATAGCTAGCCTATTTCAACGAAGACCAATTGGTATTGCTTGATTGGAAGGAAGATCGGCAGTTTTCGAAATCAATGAAGATGAGTCGACTGGATGGCAGAGTATGAGGTACTATTCGCCACTGATAGTGCTAGGTTGTCATGGATTCTTTGACAGATAACAGAAGGATGACACTCTTCCAGGGCAGGCATACAGAAACAGAGAGACTTAAGAACGAAGCGATTTGGAGAAATTAGAAATAATCTCTTTTCGATGCTGACCATAATGTGATCGATGCTAAGGCCGTAACTCCCGAACACCTGGTATCAATCCCGTCTACCCATTGAGCTTTTGGACCGCGGGTTTTCTGCTTCTCACCAGTTCCTCCGTCCACCTCGGCCTCCCCGACCAAAGTTTCCTCCACGATTCCCAGCACCACCTTGCTGTTGATCGTACCCATAACCCATATTCTGATTCTGCCCTTGACCAAAGCCAGCTTGTGCGCCTCCCGCAGCCCCAACAGCACCCGCACCACCCTGCATACCAGCAAACATAGCAGCTGGATCCATTTGGCTTGGATCCATTCCTGAAGCCATCATCTGCTGCATCATAGCTTGCATTTCGGCTGGCATTCCTTCCATCGCGGGCATCTGTCCACCTGCTGCAGCGCCTCCCATTCCGGGCATACCAGACATTCCTCCCATCATCATCATGTTCATGTCCTCCATCATTTTCTTTTGTGCGGCTGCCATCTTATCTGCGCTAAACTCGCTTCGGTTGGTCTCTTGCTTGCTAGAATATGTTGCCCACGTGAATTCGTCGAAGCCGTAATTGAAGTAATCGCTGACATCTGTGCCCGGTCTTCGCCATGGTTTTTCGTTGTCTGGCAGATCTACACAAGTTAGAAAAGGTGGTGTTAGAGGGATTGATAGAAGTTCATTAGCGTACCTTCGTCCATGTTAACTTCAGTGATATGTTTTCCAGATGCCTCGTGGATTGGGTTGGCGTAGACATCAATTTTCGAGGTTTTAATGCCTGGTAAATCTACCCCAGAAACTCTCTCTTTGCTCGGCTTCGCGTCCTGCTCTTTCTCCTTTTTAGGGGCCGCTGGTTTTGGAGGACTTGCATCGTTTATCGCAGTCTTCTGGGGGATATTTCGAATCTCATTATACCTGGCCGGTCTGAAGAAGGATTAGTTGTGCTTGGAACTTTGTGAGAGGTACTTACTGGGGAGGTTGGGGTTTGTTGCCATCCTTTCTTTCCGTGATAATGTCTATGTCCTATAACGAAGTCAAATTTAAGACTTCTTTAAGCTCGATACCCTTACTGAGTCGCTATCATCCTCTTCTTCGTCCTCCTCCTCGCCCTCTTCTAGGTCTTCGTCCTCTTGTTTGGCTGGTTTGGCCTCTGTTTGTGGAGTCGCATCATTTTGCTGCTCTTCTGCAGGGGGCTGCAATTTTTCGTCAGTGCCGTAGAAATCGTCGTCTTCGTCGATATCCATTGCGATCGTCAAACTCATAGGTTGATTGTTTGTGGTGGAAGTGAAAGCTCAAAGATATGATGTGACGTTGCAAGGATTCAGGGCAAGCTTGAGGCTCTTTGTCGCACGGACCATTTATTTCGCGTCCAACCTCAAAAGTTGCCCAAATTGACGCGACCACCAACGTTTTCCCCCACAATTAAGTTTGGTCGGCGTTAAGCGGATTATCTATGGCGCTTGCTCGATCTGCTAGCGGGCCCGGAGGACTGAGCATCAACACAAACTCTGCCAACGACCTATTGTAAGTATCTCACATTTCTTAGGCACAACATTCTACATTGGCTTCTTGCATGAGAGAATCATTCCTGACATCCTTCGCAGCGGATCGAGCACCACATCCGCCGGCGCAATGTTTGGAAGTACGGCAGCCAACAAGCCAGCCACTGGGCTCTTTGGATCATCAACTACGGGCACATCTGCTCCTCAGTCGGGTGGTTTGTTTGGATCTGCAACAACGAGTCAAGCTCAAGCTGGCGTACTGTTTGGAGCCACTACTTCTCAACCACAGACAGGAGGGCTCTTTGGATCTGCCGCGACAACAACACAACCACAAACAGGTGGGTTGTTTGGAGCTGCGAACGTGACAACCCAACCACCAAGTGGAGGACTATTCGGGGCCGCAGCACCAGCTGCTCAATCTAGTTTGTTCGGAGCGCCAAAACAACAGACAGGAGGACTCTTTGGCGCAAGCACAACCACTTCGCAACCACAAACTGGAGGACTGTTTGCAGCTGGTGCCACTGCTACTCAACCACAACAAACTGGGGGGCTTTTTGGTGCAGCTCCATCTAAGCCAGGTGGGGGTCTCTTTGGCAGCGCATCTTCGTCTACTCCCCAAGCCACTTCTCTGTTTGGCGGCCTGAACAACCAAAACCAACAGAATAAGCCTGCGACATCTTTGTTGTAAGTTTCCAAGTTCCCGGCGAGGACTAAATCTAACATGTACAGTGGCGGTATAGGAGGCGCACAGAATCAAGCCCCCCAGCAGCAGCAGAACCCTATGTTTGCTTCACAAAGCCAAAATCAGGGTTCCGGCCTCCTCGCTGGTGGCTTGTCTTTAGGTCAAGCCAATCAACAAAATGCGCAGACCGTGCCTGGTGTTCGTATAGATGTGAGCAACCTGCGTGGAACTACTCGCTTCAATGATCTGTATGAGGAACTTCAACAAGAATTTACAAAGATGGACGAGGTGATCCAAGGTCAAATCAAGTTGAAGAATGATTGTGATGCCATCATGCCAGCACACGACCAACAATTATCACGAGTACCTGCCGATGTCGCATTTTGCAATCGCAAGCTTGCTGGTGTAGAAGGGGCACTGATCTCAGACGTCAAGTCAATCGCCTATGCGCGAGAGCTAGTCAAGATAGATGCCGAAAATGCTAAGTTAAGCTTTAAGGCTATTGATAATTTAAAGCTACCTGCTCAATATCATAACCAGGGCATGTGGTCAACAACTCCTTCCGACAACCGAGATGGTGGAGAGGAGCAAGATATTGTTGGCTTGTTCTCAAAAACGGCGGATGAGCTATCTGCTACATTGAACAAGAACCAAAACACCATATCCGAGATTGAGCAACATTTGCGTAATGTAGAAGCTGGTAGCGCCCAGCAGATTAGTGCGTTTATTGCCAGAAGAAATGGGAGCTCGACGGTTCACGAAGATCCTATTGCAGAATTAGCAGCCGCATTAAGAGAGTTTGAGCAAAGCATTCTAAGTGTAGCAGGGAATGTTGGTGGAGCTCGGGAAGGCGTCCAAAATTTACAGCTAGGTGGCTTTGCTACGCCTACGAATGGCAACGCGGGCAACGGCAGAAGGAGTGGTGTATATTAAACTGTGCGAACATCTAGAGTGTCATATCACGAGGTCAGGGTGGTGTATGGAGTTTAGCCAGAGCAAAGGCCGGACAAATAATTTTTGGTCGTGGAAAAGATACCAATCAACCAATGAACACCATCATGAGTCTAAGGCTATTCGAAATTACATAGTCGTGGAGTGTCTAGGTAGGTAACTGCTGCTGATTTCGTGTGAGCATCTTGATACAGTGTCAAAAGCGATGACTGGAGGGAACGTTCACAGAATTGTACACTTGCACAAGCATGTTCCCCTTCTCGAGGGTTCGTGTACATGGTCTTCTCTTATTGTAATGGAGTCAAAGTGGAGGCGTTGGCATTTTCTTGTTCACCCTTCCACATTTTCCTTTCTAACCACAAGATCATCTATCCCCATTTTCGTCAAACCATCAATTACCTTCCTACATCCTTACCACTGACCACAGGGCCCAATGGGCACTGCGGACCTGGAAGGATGGGCTGGCTCAGCGGCCGATATGGTCATGGAGTCGATTGAATGCAGCGATGAGGAAGAGGAGGAACCGACAGCACTCGAATACGCGCGTCAGCATGGTCTCTCCTGCGATCATCTGAATGACTACCGCGAGATTGAATATCACCTCGATACTATCAAAGGCACGATTGATGAGACTCCGAGATTTGAATACTGTCTGCCTTCGCTGGATTTCGGCCCTCCGCTTCGATTGGAGGAACGCCCTTTTTTGTCTAAGGAGGCCGCGATCATCCTACAGTCAGTTACCCAAGATGAAAATCCAAACACGATTGACGTAGTCACGAATACACTACTCGATGCCAGGACAATTAAGAGTTTACGCATTGAACTTCCGTTGTTGAAAAGCGACCATCAGTCTGACTGCCGGGAATTTGCGAGATGGAAGGACTTCGACATCAAGCTAGAGGACATCAAGCTACCACTTGAGGAGGTAAACGAGGAAAACTTTGAAGGCTTGGCTATTCCTTCGAAGTATCGGGTGGTAGATATTCAGGTCATGCAACAGATTCAGCAGGAGAAGATCGAGGTCACTAAGGAGGCAATGTTGTATCTGCAAGATGCAGTCAAGACCCCGTGGACAGCAGATGATCAGGAGAATCTATGGAAAGAGGCCAATAGATACAAGAAGGTACGTTGTGCGCCTTTTGATGGCGCTTGCTGATCCCAAGTTGCGGACACGAGCTCTAGAACCGGTCACTCCACCGCTCCTGTCACTTTCTCCTCCGCATTCTAGATACGAGCCTTCGGCAGAATCGACGGAGTTCAATTTACCGTTGATACCAGAGCCAGAATGCCTCTTCAACTCAGATCTACAGGCTTTGGAGAATAAAATTATGGAGCATGATGTCCCAACCCCAATCCGGGAGTTCAGAGCGATGGAGGCTGCGAAGAAAGAACTACATCCTAGCAGCTCCCCAACCAAAGAGGAACTAAAGATCGAGGACTATTTGCACAGTCACGCGTTCCTAGAGAACGCTACACCGGAATCTTCATCGCCAAGAAGATTGAAGGGAGATGATTACAAAGTGGAAGAAATCCTTACTCCTCCAAATCCCTCTGCTGGCTTGCCGAAAGTTAGATTCAGTGACGACATCGAAGTTATGCTTCTTGATGACGATTCGTCACCGCCCAACTCCGAGGAGATTGAGAAAGTTCTTGAAGCTAGTTTCGGTGCTGCGCTCGAGGAAACAACAAGGAAGTCAGAACAAGAACAGCTGGTTGCAGCTGACAACTTGGGACGTGTTGATGTTCGAGTAATGCCAGAAGTTAAACCAGAATGTTCATGGGTAAAGCTTCATCGATGTCAGACATCAGCAGAGTTGCTGTCGATGCAGAAGGAAATGATTGTAAGCATTCTTGGGCAGAATCCCAAGACTTGGGCGAAGAAGCTGAACCCCGCCAATCTTCAATGGGCACCATTTCCTACATCCAAAGCCAAATTAGAACTAAAGGACGACTACCCCGACGATGACAACTCTTGGAAGAGTATTCTTGGCTTCGACGAGGTCACCATGGATAGTTCTGACTTGACGTGGAAACCACCAGGTCTAAGGATACTGAAAATTGACCTGGACGACGAGGATGAGATTGAGAAAGGACAACTACGCGAGGCACCACGGGATATGTCTTTTCTGGTTAAGAAGCGCAAGAAAGAGCTCGAGCAGGAAGATGTAGATGGAGATGAGAGCAATAGGGAGCTTCTCGCATGTCGGGCTTTGGCAACAAAGAAGAAGCGACTAGTTGGTCTGCCGGATGCTAGAAATACGTCGAAACAGATTGATTTTACGTCTGCCGCACAGAAATCGAAGTTTGATGGAGCTATAATGCCAAACATATTACTAGGTGGCGCTTTCTCTGCAGCAAATCTTGTTGGAAACTTCATGGAGCTCCGGGGAATAAAGAAGCCAAAGCTCACTGGCAGCAGTCACTTTTCCAAAACAGCTGTTCAGCCACCACCACAATTCCGTCTCAAACCAACATCCAACACTCAACAAAATATGACACAGCTTCCTATGCGGCAATCGCCAACCCTCCATGTGCCTCTTCCAGCTCCAAGACTGGCTCCTTCCGAAGGCCCAACTAGTATCATAGTATCATCAACACTCTTCCGGCACCGAGAACTGATCAAGCGTCTTGAGCGTCTCTTGAAGCCATTAATGTTGATAGAGCGAGATTTCACCGCACACAACACAACAGCATGGATGCCTGGCTCTGTCGCTCGATCACCAATTACGTCCCCCATAGACTCAGAAGCCGACATCATCGTCTCCCCCAAAGCCGGTATCGTCTTGACTTCTCTCCAAAAGGTTAAACAGCAACCACTTCCAGGCCAAAAAGGCAAGAGCGCGATACAGAGCCGCGTCGCCAAAGTCAGCCTTCGCTACGAACAACTTATAGTCCTCGTCGCCGAAGGTCGCAAGGATGAGGTAACAAACGGTTTAGATGAGAATGATTGCCTGGCTCTTTCTGCATTCACCGGATTCACATCTGGCCTCGCAACGGATACATTAGTGCAATATGTAGCTGGCGGCGAAGAGACTTTAGCGAAGTGGATCGCGACTACAGTAGCACAACATCGCATTCAGGCTAATCTTCTTGAAGATGAAACATTTTGGGAGATATTCCTAAGAAGAGCTGGGATGAACGCGTTCGCTGCCCAGCAGGTAGTTGCTGTGCTGAAAGCTCCTGATGGTGTAGACCCAGCGAGTCCGACTAAGGCTGGTATCTATGGCTTGTCGAGTTTCGTAGAGATGAGTAGGGAGCAGAGGATTGAGAGATTGGGACCTGTGTGCGGATATGGAGTACTAGGAAGGGTCAGCGATATAGTTGATCAGAGATGGGAGTGAAATGTTTAGCGGCTACGGGGATGATCTAATGGAAGCTTTGCTCTATTTATGGGAGGTGTTGCTCGGATATTGCTTGATATTATACAAGATAGAGGTCACATATGCTAAATAGATGGCTTCAAGATTTGTTATAAACTCCATACTTTTATGCTGTTATCTGGAATTTTCGAGAGGGGTAGAGGGTTGAGACTAGGCTTTGAGTTCGTGCTTAAAGACTGCTCTGATTCCTCTGGATCTTCGTCTGAGGAGCTGCAACTTTCTTCACTGTCACTGCTATCGCTGCAGCTGTCATTCTCGCCGAGCATGGGAGAAGATCGCTGGCCCGAACATGTTGCAACGACGGTACCAGAACTGTGGATCACAGTCGAAGTCACCGGATCTATTGAATCATCAGCATCGCATCTTCGCTATTTATTAAAAGAAAAACTTACCATCATGAGCCTTCCACTCCCAACTCGGCCTCACAGCCCCCTCACTCATCCCAACCCCCTCCCAAACCCTCACAAATCCATCCACACCCCCGCCCCAAACTTCCATCCCATCTTCCCCTTCGAAAACATCAACACCCAACCTCTGATTCGTCACCGCGTTCCTGCCCTCAAGCCACGCGAGCATCTTCCTGGCCCCTCGGACATCATACACCAATACCCCGTGACTCTTCCGCTCAACAACGTATAGATACCTGCCGCAATTACTCCAGCATGTTTGCGTAATGCCCATCCCGCCAATGCCCGCGATATCATCAGCAGCTGAAGCAATGCTCCATTGTGCTACCGTCCCTCCCACCCCCGCGGTATCGTAGAGTGCAAGCCAGCGCGTCCATGTCCCTGCTGCTACCATACCCCCTTCCATCCCCGCGTTCGCCCCTGAAGCAAGCTGTAGCGATAACGCAGACACGATACCACGTATCCCCACGCCTCCGCCTTTCATTTTATGCCGTTTCGAGGGTATCGTAGGGAGGGACGTCACAGGTCCGGAGCCGTTACGCGTGACATCGAACATTGCGATTAGGCAGTCGGTGCCGGCGAGGAAGGTGCTGGGGGAGGTCCAGAGTAGGGAGGAAGGCGTGTAGTAGGTTTCTGTTGTGGGGGATATGAGGGGGTAGGTTGCCGTTGGAGTGGGGGTTGGGGAGAGGGCATTTGTTAGGCGGATGGGGAGGGATGAAGGGGTCGAGAGGTAGAGGGT
>LLCE01000213.1:0-38326 GCA_001414415.1 Hymenoscyphus repandus | reverse complement strand
AAGATAGAAGATATAGGTTTTATATATATCTAGTCTTATCTATAATAGTCTAAGGTCTCCTAGAGGTCGATTCCTCCTAAGCCTAAGGTCTTAGAACTAAGTATAACTATTTACGTGATTTATTATAATAAGCTCTACTAATTAACTTTTAACTCTTATAACGGCGATAAGCCTAAGCGAGAGATTAAATAGCCTTCGGAAATATTAAAAAGAATTTAAACCCCCGATACCTATAGAAGCGATAGCTACTAGCTAGTAGCTATACTATAGCTTAAAAAGTAGAAAAAGTACGATAAAAAGATAACTAGAAATAAAAGAGTAACTTAGTAAGTAAATAAATACTATTCTAAGAGCGTAGTCCTAGTATCTAGTCCTAGAATATCCGGAATAACTATTTAGATCTATAAGTACCTAAAAGATCGAATATAAGTATAGAAACGTTATTTTTATAAAAGATAAACTAGCGGTTAAACTATATACTCTTCTATAGAATAGTTAGTAGTCTCGAGAAGCTATAGTTTTAGGACTCGGTTACTTATAAAGATCGAATCTACGATCTACTAAACCGCCTTAGGACCGATAAAGCGCTATAGCTCTATATACGTATAGACTCGCTAGTAGAACGAGGTATTTCGCTGTCCGTATATAGGGACCTATTTAGCCGCGGCTAGTAGAGTATAATTAAACTCGCTTTTATTCCCGGTATAAAAGCTATAAATATAAGAGAAGGTTTCCTAATCGGTATCTAAGTAGTATCTTTATACCACGTTATTATTATTATTATTATTATTATTATACCGCTCTCGATTTAGCGAGAAGATTCGATCTATTACCCGTAGATACTATATCTATAGAATAATTAGTAAGAGCTTATAAAAATAAGACCTCGTAGGGAAAATACTACTAATAATACCTTTAATAAAAACGACTATCGATAATACTCTTAGAGGTTATATTATTACAGAAGGAATTTATTCGGAAAGATCGAATTTTCGGTAATTTCGAATTTCGGCGATTTTTAAGCCTATATATACTAAAGCTTCTATATACTAGGAGAGTAGTATACTTAACCTTTTATAGAGTTAGGAGCTCTGGTCTAACCCTCTTATTATCCTATTATATTCTAAGATCGAGGTAGTTTATCGCGTTATAGTTATAGATATTCGGATAGATTAAAGCTACTAACTAAGATCGAGTCTTATAAATCGCCTACGATATATTATTACGGGCTCGGACGATACGATAGGACTTACTCTATTAATTTAAGAGGCTATACCGTTCTCGGGTTATCGTATATCGATATATCGACGTAGTATTAATAGATTTATAAGCTATTAAAATATAAAGAGTTAGAGAGGCTAGGTAGAGTAGAAAAGGCTATATAAGTCTCCTACGCCTACTAGCGTATACGCTAGCCCTCTTTAGCTAATAGGATATTTTATAGCTTTAAGTAAATAAAGGTAAAGTTAATAGATCGATATTACGTAGACTCGGTAGCGATTAAAAGTAGTTCGATACTACGGTTATTTAAGTAGAGGAATAGCGTTTACTCTTATTTTTATTTATTTTAATTTTATTTTATATATCCCTAACTTTACTACTCGGGGACGAGTAGTAAAAAGAAGGGGGACGAATATAGTAGGGATTACGTAGGATTACGTAGACGTACGCTAAGTACGTAATTACTACTACTATATTTAATATTTTTTATATTCTTATTAAAAGGACTTAGATACTTATTACTATTTTAACTACTCTTTTACTTTAACGATTATTTAACGATTATTTAACGATTACTTAACGATTATTACTTTAACTCCTTTCCCTTTTTAATACTAGATTTTATTACTATTCCTACTTATTCTTTTATACTTATAGCTTACTACCTAACGTAGCCCTTCTATATTATAAGAAGTTATAAAAAGTACTTTTACTCCTAGTACTAAGTCTCCTACTTAGACTTTCTTTAATAGGTTTATTATCTTTAAACTCTTATCTTTTATATACTCTAGTAGACGACTTAAAGTATTAGTATATAGGTTACTAGTATCTTTAATATATTTAATTACGAGGTTAAAGTATACTAATTCTTCTAACTACCTCGTATACCTACTTCGGTCTAGTATCTTTATATAAGTAAATCCGACTAGGTTCTTATAATCTAATAATATAATAACTTTATATTTCGCTCTCTAAAGGTATATCCTTTAATACTTAAGTACTAAGATAATAGTAAGGAGTTCTTTATTATATATATTATAGTTTAACTTAGCTAGGTTATATTTTTCTAAGAAGTAAGCTATAGGGTATAGCTTCTCTTTCTTATCTAGCTATAAATATACTATAGCTCTAGTAGTATTTAACGAGTTAGTTTCGATTACGCTCTCTAGTTCCGGGTCGAATATCTTAAGTATAAGGTCTTTTATAAACTTCTTTTTAAGTATATCGAACGCTTCTTACTATTCTTTCTCCTAAATAAATATCGCTCTTTTCTATATTAGGCGCGTTAAAGGTTTAGCTATTTTTAAATAGTCTTAAATAAATTATTAGAAGTATAAATCTAGACTTAAACTTTAAAAATATAAGTTTAGAGTTAAGGAAGTTAAATTCCTAGGATTTATTATTATACTAGGTAAAATAAGAATCGATCTAGAAAAGATCGAGGTAGTAAGAAACTAGCCGATACCCGAAAATATTAAGGATAAATAATCCTTTAATAGATTCGGGAACTTCTCCCGATAATTTATTTAAGACTATTTAAAAATAGCTAAACCTTTAACGCGCCTAATACGGAAAGGAGCGATATTTATTTAGGAAAGGGAATAGTAGGAAGCGTTCGATATACTAAAAAAGAAGTTTACGAAGGACCCTATACTTAGGATATTCGACCCGGAACTAGAGAGCGTAATCGAAACTAACTCGTTAGATACTACTAGGGCTATAGTATATTTATAGCTAGATAAAAAAGAGAAGCTATACCTCGTAGCTTACTTCTTAGAAAAATATAACCTAGCTAAGTTAAATTATAATATATATAATAAAGAACTCCTTACTATTATCTTAGTACTTAAGTATTAGAGGATATACCTCTAGGGAGTAAAATATAAGGTTATCCTCTTCTATGATGTATATGATCTTGTTACAGCTCTTTAGCTTACATTATCAGTACGACTGTAATAATCTGTTTAAGTGTTAGAAGAATTAGTATACTTTAACCTCGTGATTAAATATATTAAAGGCACTAGTAATCTACGTACTAACGCTTTAAGTCGCCTACTAGAGTATACGAAAGATAAGAGTTTAAAAATAATTAATTTACTAAGAGAAGTCTAAATAAGAGACTTAGTACTAGGAGTAAAAGTACTTTTTATAACTTCTCGTAGAAGGGATTCGGATAAACTATACTTCGTACGAATCTAAGTAGCTTAATAAAGATTATAAGATAAACCTAATAAAGTCTACTTATAAGAAAAGAAAGATCTCTAGGAATATAAGGAAATAGAGAAAATTTAGATCCTAGCGGACTTAGCTCTTAAGATTATTAAGGAATAATATAAGCTACTAGCTTATAGATACTAAGGGATTCGCCGAACGACTTTTAGACTTAAGTAACTATACTATATTATAGATCTAAAGAAGTTAGTTAAGAAAGTAATCGCTAGATACGATATATATATAAGAAATAAGATATTACGCTATATACTTTATAGATTTATAGGAACGGTCCCGGTACCGGATACCTTATAGGAGTTAGTATTATAGGACTTTATTAGTAGATTCCCTATATCTAAGGAACTAATAATAAATATCTTATATAACTCTATTCTAGTTATTATAGATAGACTAACTAAATATATTATCCTAGTCCCGTATATAAAAACTAGTATAGTAGAGGAGTTAGCTTATACTTTCTTCTAAATAGTAGTAATAAATTATAGATTACTAACGGAGATTATATTAGATAGAGATAGTCTTTTTATATCTAAGTTTTAGAAAAGCCTAATAGCTATACTCGGAGTTAAGAGAAAAATATCTATTATATTCTACCTATAGACGAATAGAGGAACTAAATATATAAACTAGGTAGTTAAAGCCTATCTACGGTTATATATTAATTACTAGTAAGATAATTAGATATAGTTCCTACTACTCGCGTAGTTCGTATATAATAGTTTAGTCTTAGACGTAATAGGAAAAACGCTATTCTTTACTAACTTTAAAAGAGAATACCTTACGTATAGAGAACCCGATTTAGATATAGAATAGATTCTAAATTAAAATATAAAGGTTATAAACGATAAACTCGTAGAATTATATAAGGAACTTATAGAAGAACTAAAGTTTATAGCGGAAAGAAACGTATACTACTATAATTTAAAACGTAGTTAGGAGCCTACGCTAAAGAGGAGAGATAAAGTCTACCTCCTAAGAAAAAATATTAAAATAAAAAGACTAAGCGATAAACTAGACTATAAGAAACTAGGACTATTTAAAATTAAAGAAGTAAGAGGACGTCTAAATTACGAACTCGAGCTACTAAAGATAATACGAATCTACCTAGTTATTTATATATTATTATTAGAACTAGTACCGCCGAGAGCTCCGAAAGCTCCTTTTACCGAAGTAGAGTTAACTAACCCTTAAAAGGAAGCTATATACGACGTCGAGGAAATCTTAGACTATTAGTATATAGACGGAAAGATTATATATTTAATTAAGTAGTTAGGATACTTATAGTCGGAGAATATATAGGAACTAAGATCTTATCTTAGCTACCCTAAGAGGCTTAGGACGTTCTACCGCTAAAATCCTAGACTACCTAGAAGGGGTTACTAGGTAGGAAAACGAGCGAAGGGTCGAAGGAAGGGTCTAGGTCGAAAGTAAGACTAGGGTCGTCGGGAGAGGTCGGTATAGTAGCTAATCTAGTTACTACCTCTTCCCTCCGTTTTACTTCCTCTTTCTTTTCTTATTTCTCCTTTTTAATCTCCTCTAGAGTATCGAGCTTAGCTATAGAGTTAAGACCGGTAGTAATTATTTTCTGCCTTCTTTTATAAAGAAAACGCTTCTCCTTCTTAAGGCGGCTAATACGGGCTATAGCCTCTATTATAGCCGCGTAGCTAGCCTCTTTAGTAGTATTAAGCTTCTCGATTTAAGAATTAAAGGAATCCTACTCTAAAGCTTTAGGTATACGATTAACTAAACGAACGTCGTAAGACTTATTAAGACGAGTATACCGGCCGTAACGGTTTAGTTTAGGATCGCGAGGCGAATAATACTCGGAGTAGTTCGCTTTTTCGTAACGAGTATAAGAAGCTATCTTCTTACCTATTAAATTAATTTATCGTCCGAGGGCTATATAATCTATACGTAGTATTAAACGTATAGTAGATATAATAAAAGGAGGAAAGGCCGTTAGCCTAACGTCGATATTTCCTTAGGTCGTACTTATACGTAAGGATACGCTAGGGCGGAAGGGGAATAGTATAATAAATTACGAGATTAGTTACGTATAGTTCTAAGACCTTAGGCTTAAGAGGAAATATCCTCTAGGAGACCTTAGACTATTATAGGAAAGGGGACTAATTATAAGCTAGTAAGCGGTCTAAGGATTTTATAGTATAAGGATTACGTAATAGGAAATACTAAGTTATACTAGCTATACTAGCTAGGCTTATATTACTTACGCGCTCTACTAGCCGGGCTTATAGAGCTTATACTAAGCTTAGATTATAATAAGTATATAGTCTAGGTCTTTACCCTTTAAATAGGAGCTTTATATTTAATTAAATATAGTAACTAAATATTATTATTTATTATATAGTTATTATTACGAGCTAAGCTTCTAAGCCTAGTAACCTAGTAATAGTCTATATACTTCTATATAGCCTATAAACTATATTTATTACTTAGCTATAGGGTAGTTAAGTACCGAATCGTAACAGGAATAGCGTCTAGAAAGTAGTATCTAGAGAGAATAGAAAGAGAGGAAGAGAGAGAGGAGCTAGAAAAAAGACTAGAGAACGAAACCGATTAGGCCTAGGCCGAAAAATTAACTACTTTCTTTTATTTTTCTTTTATTACGGAGCTAGACTCCTACTATCTCCTAGAATATAAAGGCTATATATCGTTAACCTAATCTCGAACCGCTCGGACTAGAGACTAGCTCTAGTCCGGCCGTCCTACGATAGTCTTTAACTTATATAGGACGTTAAAAAGAATAAATAAATAAACCGATTATTTACCGGTTCGGATCCGGTTTAGCTACTTTTAAACGTAGAATTTCGAATTTAAAAGTAGTTTCTAATATTAGCCTAATTTCGAATAGCTTAGACTAGAGACTAGCTCTAGCCCGGCCGTCCTATATTAGTCTTTAACTTATATAGGACGACGTTAAAAGGAATAAATAAATAAATAATATACTCTTCTTAGCCTATAGCCTTAAAGCTATACGTGAACTAAAACCCGAACCCGTTACACGATAACTCCGAACTAGGTTATCGTATAATATGAAAAATAAGTCGTATACCTAGCTACCTCGCTAATCTCGCCGAGTTATATAATATACGTTATATAGGATACACGGCAGCTTTGGACATAGGAGAGAAAAGGAAGTGAGATATAAGTATCCGCTTGAAGAGATGTTACTTGTATCTCGAGTTTTAAGTTGTGTCTCAGACTTGCGTAAGAACTTGCGCCAGTGCTCAGGTTGTGTCTTTCCTCGCAATGGCGCAAGGCAGGAGGGCACAATTTTTGGGCGAATGAACCTTTCGTGCCTGGAATATGTTATGCAGCTAAGCATCATGTGTCCGACTACTCTGAAAACTATAGTACCAAGGTCTTAGCAATTATAAATCCCAGAGCCTGGTACTAACCTGGCTACTTCAAAGCTAGCTTGGCTAGCAAAAAGGTTCAGTGGTCGGCTTTCATCCTTAGATTTAGTAGCGATATACAGAAAGTGTGAAGCAATTCCGAGCCAGTGTTGCTGAGTGCTAAAATTTCACCGTCTCGAGCTCGGAAAGTCTTTCCACTAAACTAAATTGATTCGGTCTGGATAAGCTATATGATGTATCTTTAATGGCAGGCATTGAACTTTCAAGAAATTGGGTGTAAGCAAAGAATGTACGAATTAAAAAGAATTGGCCGCCTTAGTAGCCAAGGTATCAACCTAGTAGTCGTCCCCGCGACTGATGACTTCTTTCCCTACGCTATGTAAAAGAATTGTCTTGCAATATCAGTAACCAAAGCTAAGCTTCAATGGAGCAGCAAAACTTACATGCTCGAATTGGGCCGTATATGAGCCCTTTACATCAACGAGCGGAGCGTACGACTCAATAACTCCATTATCGATGAGCTTGCGCATCTTGAAACGAGTGAGGATGTGGAAACCGAACGAAAGACCCATGCAGGACTCACCCCGAGATGATAATTCTTAATACCTAAACGCTCGAGATATCGGCGACAAAATACTAAAGTACCGAAGTTGGCGTCGATGACCTTCAGTAGAGACTTTGCTGAGAAGTGCAAGTTATCTCCTGGGACCTCGGAGTTTCGCCCGTAACCGTAAATCCCAACCTGTATCTATAATTAGAATGTGATAAAAGTCAATTTGGAGAGCAGACAGAGCCCTTACGTCATCGCTCAGATATCCCGTCCCAGTGCTTCCGAAGGTCTCGATAGCAAAAATTTCTCCTTCTTCCATCCTGTCACGATTCTTGTTCCTAACAAAAGGTACTTGTTTACCACCATGGATATGGTAACGCAGGATATCGTGGCCAGTAATGTTCCGAATCGCCTTTACTGGGAATGTCTTTTGATTAATTTCGACTTCGTAACTTTCCATCACTTCCTGAATAGCAGATCCAATGTCACTCATGCGAGCGTCTACACCTGCTTCCTATCTTCTCCGTCAGCCTCTTCTTTGAGTAGCTAGGGTATTACCTTGGTACCCACCTTCACGCCAGTATTGGTAGCCTCTTTAACAGCGGCGAGTAGATTGTCATAGGTGTGATCGAAAGCAATTGTGAACGCAGAGTCTACGATACGTCCGTTCAACTGGACTCCGAAATCAACCTTCAGGACATCACCTTTGTCTAACACCACATCCTTTCCACCTGGATTTGGTGTCCAGTGTGCTGCCACATTGTTGAGGCATAATCCAGTTGGAAAGCCCATGCTTGCTTTCAGTCCATCACCAGTCTCAAGTCCTTGGTGGCCAGAAAGCGAACGAACTCCATCTTCAATACCTTCAGCGATCGAGAGAAGACTTGCGCCAGGTTTGATGAGCTCTGACCGGGCATATTGGCGAACTTGGCGATGGATCTCAGCTGCTTGGCGATAATCGGAGAGAAAATCATCATCCCAGAGACGCGAAGTGTAGCGTAGCTCTTCATATGTGGTGCGAGACGTATTGTTATAGGGCACAAGCTCTCCTGGTGGATATTCCCCAGATGGGAAAAGTGAGAAGAGAACCACGCGGGGTGGGGAGGACTGCTTAAGCTCAGTCGCGGGGAGGGTGTTCTTAGTCTTCTTCTTTTTGGACCTCTTGCGTTTTTTCTTTTTATCTAATGAGAAAGGTTAGTATATTTCATGAAAATGAGTATTTTAAGAGGGGGCTTCTGCAGTGATGTGTACTTACCGGCATCCGCAGACGAGGTCATCCCGGGAGCACGTCCTTGGTTATCATCGTCGTCATTATCGTTGCTAATAACTCCACGGTCCAGGTCCGATGAGCAGGAGCTATTTTGAGTACCTCTTAGACTTGCATTCGCTGGCTTGAGCTCATTGGAGTTGGATGCTAGTTACATTGTCAGCGATCATCAACCCTGGGAATTGGAGGTGCTCAGAACCATCAGGCGTTTGCTGTTGTCCTTCTGGACTTTTAGATCCCATTGTGATTATTTCGTTTGCGTTATGGGCATCTATAGATGTTTGTAATGTTGAAATGTCTTCAGAGATACAGCAACGTAGGCAAGAAAAGCTCGGAGGACCGCGCCCTTCGAATAACATGTCGCTGACTAAGATATCACGTTCAGAGGTCTGAAGAACACACTTTGTTCTCAAGTAATCCGCAACAGCAATCTTGTCCTCGCCTTCTAACATTAACGTTTTGTTTAGTACTCAGTAAAGAATCAAAGGATTTCAGTACAAGCGTATATATTTTTATGACTTAAAATCCAGCGGAAGCTAAGAGAAACTAGTGTCTATCATCAAAGACCATCACCTAGTTCGAAGTCTTTCTTCCACCTCTATCGTGTTTTTAGGTATTGCTATACTACTTAGATAGGATTCTATACATACAGTGTCCCAAGGGTGCTGAGAGTCTACGAAACGTAAATCTGTTGCTAGGCGGATCACTCCATTCGGATCATGATTTGTAGTCGACGCGTGAATCTGATGCAATACATTAGCTTATCACTCCCATAGATGGATATTCAAGCATTTAACCTCAAGGAAGAGGTGACTCACCGCATAAGAATCGTGAAACACGACATCACCAGCTTCGTAGGCAGTGACTAGCCATTTTCTTTCGTATTGCTCACCAAATTCAATTGGGTTTTGGGAAAGCATCCCACCCGCCATCATATTTTGGTTGAAGGCATTCACAATCTCCTTTTGGCTCATACCGGCTGACCTTGCCTGATCTGCAAAGCGCCTTTCAATCTCTGAACCAAGTGCGTGACCTGCATCAACCGTTACATCTTGTAACATAAACTTATGGAGAGGCGCTATGAGAGAAATTCGACTTACTTTTCTCCAGATAAATCAAACCACCACCATTTATACTCACATCCCCGATTGGAACCCATGCCGTTAACACAGTATCCTCGCCATGGCGCAAGAATATTTGATCATAGTGTATACCGATTGCCTTGTTCCCAGGTGTACAATTTCTGAGCATAGTCCTTTGAAGTTCAAGCGTGTCTCTACCCCACCCAGTCAAATTTGCAACATAATACAACAACACAGGATGGCGAGCGAAGCTTTCCTTATACCATGATTCAGTATGTGCCTTCACCCCTAGCTCGATATATTTGGCAGACTGTTCCAAGTTTGGGCCGTCATTTGGTCCATCGAAGTGTCCAGCCCCAAAGGCAGGATAATCGAGGCTCTCATTGGCGAAATTGAAAATACCATCAACTGGTGCACTTCCAACCTTCAAAATTCCGCTAGGTGCAAGGAGTCTAAAATATTCCTCCCTTGCCTTCAAAACGTCGGCTCGAGGAAGAAGACCTTTAATGAAGACATACCCATCGTCTCTAAGACGTCGACGAACCTCATCTAATGGGGTGTCAATTAAAGTTGGCTTGAGTTTACCGACCTTTGCTGGGTCCAGAATACCATCGTTAACGTGGAGTTGATTTGGGTATCCAACGTGGGGAAGTTCTGATGACATCGTCAGAGAAATCCGAATGCCAAGTTCAGGGAAATTGCCGGCTTTTTAGGTTTTGAGGAACATAGATCGATGTTAACCTTGATAGCGTACTCTCAAATTAAGTGTATATACAACATATGCTATAAGATCGACGAAATGTTTCGATGGATGGAACTAAAATATAGTATATTGATGCCGTCAGCTGACTTTGAAATGGAACCCCTCATTTGAGGTTACAATGATTCTGCACATGCGGAACACCCGCCTCGCTTTAGTCCGAATGCATCGCTCACATGATATTCTAATTATATAGACCTCAAAGGTTATTTAACATGAGCCGTAAAGCACAGACCAGGTAACAAGGAGGGTAACACGATGCAGCCATACAGGGCGCTTCAGGTTTACCGAAGTCATTGGCCACCCTGATAGTACGGTATTTAAATCATCTTCTTATAATATGAGTTGCAACCAATATCCGATATTCTGCCAGTATGAGAAAAGAAGAGAAAACTTGATTACCTGCACTTGCTTGGGATCCTTCATGCTCAATACCCAAAGAATGTTATCAATAGCCAAGGGACGCCGAGCTTTTACTATAGACCCACAACTAGGTCGAACACCTCTTGAGAACTGGTGCTGATACGAACTGAAACTCAGACTTGAGCCTTGAAATGCTACTGGATATCTGGAGCCTCTGTACAGATCTCTGGGATCACTCTAGCACTGTCACATGAACCTATATTACGGTAACACCCTCGTTAACGACGACTACCACATCACAGGTATAATAGGCTGGAGCTATACACAAAACATCCCGCTGGAACGCTTCATTGTCAGTCCGGAATTCGGGACGTTTCCGGTCCTTTCGGACGAGCAGAATGCTCCTTCCATTGCGTTTAGAGACATATTCGCTGCGGTTCTGAGAACAGAGGGATTGGTTGCACAGAATATCTCCGATGGGCCACCGCTAATAGCAGATATGCTTGGCACGCCACTAAGAGAGATTTTATATCGGTGCACGTATAGTCAACACTGGAAGGCGTTGTGGGGCGCTAAATTGGTGTTGCGGCGAATGTATTGGGGCGATGCGAAGTTTGAGAATTTCATGCCTTTTTATAGAAGTGGCCCTATTAACTTCAAGGGCGCAAAGCCAATCAATGGGCCTCTGGGGATATAAAGCTAGAGGAATAGGTTATTTAACATGAGTCGTAAAGCACAGACCAGGTAACAAGGAGGGTAACACGATGCAGCCATACAGGGCGCTTCAGGTTTACCGAAGTCATTGGCCACCCTGATAGTACGGTATTTAAATCATCTTCTTATAATACGAGTTGCAACCCAAACTCAAGTCATCTTTCCCCTTCTTCTCGCTATTCTCATCTCTAACTCCTACAATCATTCGCTAAGCCTGTATTCTTTTAAAATGCAATTCTTCACTACCATTTCAGCTTTATTCCTTCCCTTGGCCTGTGCCTCCCCACAATTCCACGGTATACAGGTCAATTTTACCGTTGGCCAGATCGTTGAAACCAGCAGCGGGGCTGTCGCTGGCCATGCTGCAACAAAATACTCAAAAGTGTCAGAATACCTTGGAATACCTTACGCACATCCACCCGTGGGTGATCTCAGATTTGCGGCGCCCGTAAAATATTCTGGATCTTCAATGCTCCATGCTTCTGCATTTGTCAGTTCACAACTTTATTCTCCCTCACTTACTCCATCTAACATACCCTAGGGTTCTTCATGTGCTCAACTTCGGTCACAACAGACCACTCCGACACCGGAAGCACTTGCTTCTTCAAATGTCACTGATGTTGGACTCGAACTTTTCGATTTGCTCAGCAACCCCCTAGGAGTAGTGTACAATGAGGATTGTCTATACTTGAACGTCTGGTCCAAACCTCAGTCAGGAGAACCGCAGAAGGCTGTAATGGTGTACATTCATGGAGGAGGATTCTCTGGAGGAACTTCATCGTTGCCTGTGTTCAATGGTGCTGCTCTGGCGAACAAGGAAGACATTATCATTGTCACTTTGAAGTAAGATTAATTCACCTTCGTGCATGCATGTACTAATTTTCGCGGCAGCTATCGTTTATCTATTCTTGGTTTTCCAGGAAATCCCGAAGCCCAGGGTAACGTGGCCCTCCTAGATCAACGTCTTGCCATTGAATGGGTTAGGGATAACATTGCGAACTTTGGCGGAGATCCAGCAAGAATCACATTATTTGGACGTAAGTCTTTTTCTCTACCACCGCCCACCATCCATAGCACATTGCCCCAGTCCCCATTCCCTGCTTAATTGATTACTCCTGTCCCCCTCTGAGGCATTCTTAATTTGGCGAAATTCCTTCACATTAATTTTGATGATCGCTTGGATATTCAAGTGCTAAATTCCCGATTAGAATCAGCTGGTGGTGCATCTGCGGACTACTATGCTCACGCCTATGCCTCGAGCCCCATCGTAGCAGGAATCATATCCCAATCGGGAACATCTCTCAGCTTCGGTCTACCCTACTCCAAAAATGTATCAGCGGCAGCCTGGTATACCGTTACTAGGGCTGTGGGTTGTGGAGATGCTTCCACAAACTCAACAGCCCTCCTGGCATGTATGCGTGACGTGAAAGTCGAATCTATCTTGAATGCAGTGCCCACTACCGGTGTAAATGCATTGCTAAGCGCCTTTGGTCCAACAATAGACGATACCGCCATATTCTCCAACTATTCTCAACAAATCCCTGCAAGTATTCCGGTATTACTTGGAAGCACCAACTATGAGGCAGGAATGTTCCGCACTCAACTTGCACTAGCGAACACTACCTTCGCAGACTCCGACTGGGAGGAAATGAACCTGGCAAGTTGGACCTGCCCAGCTGGACTTCGCGCGAACGCTAGCATAGCAGCCCACAATCCCACTTGGAGATATCGATACCACGGTATATTTCCCAACACAAATATCAGTTCCGAAGGAGGAGCGTACCACGGAGCCGAACTAACGTTGTTGTTCGGAACTACGTCAGTTCTACAAAACTCAACTGCAGAGGAAATCAACTTTGAGGCTTACATTCAAGGAGCGTGGGCTGCATTTGCAAAGGACCCTGTCAATGGTTTGACCACTTATAGAGGCGGCTGGCCTCTGTATGACCCAGCTAAAGAGTCTCTCATCCGTCTTGGTTATGATAATCTTGTTGGAACAAACCTTGCTTTCCCGGAGCTCTATGATGCGGGTTGCGTCAATGCAAGCCTTTCGGCCTTGATATGTCGCGTTCTTAGGCAATGCTAAATGTTCTATTGTAAAGCTATATAGAAATTAGCTGATTGGAAGTGTAATCTAGGTGCTCCAGAGCAATAAACATAGAGAACTTCTCTCCTATTTTGCACAGCCACGTAAACTTACTTTTTTGTACACCGTCAGTACTCCCTGCGCGAGCATTGATAACAAGTAAAAATATCGAGGCCTTATTTTGTCAGCTGTGACTCTAATACGCATACTCTTGGTAAGATTGAGTCTACCATGTGGGCAGAAATAGTAGGACTTGACAAAAACGCCCTCTGGGGGCAACGATCATGTGATTTCAACATTAGATAGGTTAACCCAATTTAAAGTATGTAAGATATACAAGGCTGTATAATCACACTGTATGTTAGACGAATCTATTGAAGTCAAGAGATCTGAAAATATATAGAGAGGTCGTGCCGGCCAGGTACTAAATTTTGACAAGGTCAATAAAGCTAGCTTGGATATTATTTTCGCCTTGAAATTCGCTCGCTACTAGCTCAAATAGCTAAAATAATGTCTTCAGGGCTATTGTAGGATATGATCTAGGAATTTAACCAGCGCGATGATCTATTGAGCTAAGTTAGTTAGTCAAAATCAATCCAGATTATATGAAACCGACGACATTACAACTCCTCCACCTTAAACTTTGTATATATCTCAAGTATATATCGAGAAAATAAAACACTAGGAGATATACACCTATATAATACTCGACATTCTCAAGGTCGAGGCTTACTGTAGAAAGACGTTTAGGCCGAAATAAGTTTAACACTAAGCTATCATACATGTGAACACTGGTCACAAATATATGTCTAACCCCGTGTCATACAAAAAAGAATCCGTTGTGTGATTTATCTTACAGATACTCAACATAATCTTTCACAATGATATAATAGTTGAAAATGATTTAAAAATAAATTTGGATAATGGCTTACAGTCTGATATTCTTGGTACTCGAACGAACTTTTAGCAAATGAAACTGTATAGGATATTTATACGTGAGAGGCAGGTATATATTGGCCTGGGCCGTGCTGTCCGACTGTTTGAGCAAATTACCTAACAAAGTAACAGTAGAATCATGCGACACCATATATTTGCAACGAAACAGAAATTAAATTCTTTCACAGCTCGACAACTTGCTGGAGACAGATAGCGGAGGCATATTTGTCACTCTTGGCCTAATAAGGAACTCTATTGATCAAGGGTTTGGTCTGAGCTCAGGTGATTTGTATTGTAATACTACTCTTTGCACCGAGGGGGTGTTTTTATTTCCAGATATAAAGGCAAATATAACAAATCCTCAATTGATTGTTTAGCCAACAAATGCGTTCGAACTATTGTAGAATCTTGAGAACTCGAGAATGTGCAAATTGAACGATTCCACAACCACAATCACGAACAATATTTATAATAACCAATTTCAAAAACCCCTTTACACCTCAATATTTCTTGTTCAAAAGTCCCACTAGCATCTGCCTGTGCTTCTTGATTTCTGCTTCTTGGTACACATCAAACTGCTTCACCACTAAAGAGCGACAATCTCTCTCCTGTGGAATCAACCATTTGGCGGCCTTTTCAGCTCGTTGACGCTGTAGAGGTTGTAAGCACGCAATATTTGTCGCAATTGGCTTCGCGGATGTTGAGCTTTGCAGAGGAAGTGATTTGGCTGTGGATGGAGCTGATGGCTTCGTCCTGTTATCGCATTGGCACGGCATAGAAACATCCGGATTTTTTCGAGTCGTCATAGTCGCTAACAACGAGGTAAACTTGTGGTAGGTAGAGGAGTTCAGACTATAAAGTGCGCTTAACTATGTCCGTAGCTGTTCCTAATGGGATGGCGCAATGGGTTTACGGTTATCGACGGTGTAGGAATAATTGTTGCCAGGCAACACTATATGCATGGGAATCTCGATATGAGATTGATGATGTATCTTAATGGCGTGATTTCTCTCGACAGGATCGAGACGCGATGGGGCAACGGATAACCGTAGCTTATGTCGAAGATTGGGTGTGATAATGTAATCGCTGGGTGTTAAGTAGACCAAACCACGGGATAACTAGAACCTTATACGGTGATACAACCTCAAATAAAAATATCTCAACAATTGGTTTGATACCTAAATATGAGGGAATGGAAAGAGAGATTATGATACTTGCTACTTTTCGCGGAGCAATTTATATAAGCTCAGGAGCCTCTGGACACGGGGAATGACAACATCATGCACCTAGAGGGGACGACGAGGGGCTCAAGGGGAAACAATCTTCAAATCATGCTCTAATGAGCGGTGAGCTTGTAGGAAACCATGGCATTTCTACTCGTCTAACCATTTTCATGCTGCCGGGAAGCGAGAGTTCCTATCAACAAGAAGTCAATGTTCTGATGTCTGTAACATAACACTAAGAACAACAACCCAAAAATGATTACATTTGAGTTGTGCTCATCAATTTCGAAATTTACTTGTGTTAAGTAGTGTTGGGTTTTGAGTTACCTCAAGGCAATGGCGTCTAAGTAGGGCGAAGTGGAGAACAACATATAGAAGCCATGTGCAATCTGAGAAGACACAACCTCCAATTACAAGTCACTGAATAACGCCACATATTATGCCTTACTATTCCCTACTACAATATGTAAACCAAAAGACGCTGAACGCGATTGCTTGTGTTTTGTGATCAATTGCAGTTCGCGACTCGGTCGTAAAGGCCTTCCTGCATTGCCTCGTGTTCGCAAGAAAGCTCTGAAACAATTCACAGGAACGGGGTAATTTCAATTCGTATTACACGGCAGATTATATTATGCATCTGGGATCCATATACGAAAGAGTCTAGTTGGAAGTGCTTCGGTGTGTCGTACCTCTCGATAGAGAGAGGCCGATGATAAACACGATGTTTGCGAAACACAACAGCCCTAGCATTGTGAGAGGATCAGGCTGTGTTCATGATCAATGTAGGAGAATTTGTGGTGATTCTGTCTGAAGATATGAGCTTATCGATCACGCCGATGCTGGCCGACGGGAGACAAGATTCGGGAATTGAGCTTCGATTTCGGGATGGGCATTATACGTTTGACACTGCCGACGGCTTGAGATATGGGGTTGAGCTATAGGTCGAGAGAAGGTAAACGTGTCGGCACTTGTGATCGATACTGTGTAAGGTAACAGGTGGGTAGTAATCAAGGAAGGTGTCATATCGGGGAGCAGTACTGGTGGCCCACCACTGCACTGATGATGGTGGCTATTTAATGTACCTCTGAAGACACATTAGAGGGAATAAAGTTCACGGCTCCTTCTTTGATTCTTGTTGAACCCACATGAAACAGAAAATGATTGTTCTGAATCGAATTGCGTTGTCACTCAGCTGAAGTTGATGTATTTACGAGTCTCGTGAATTGCGTACTTGGGCTGCGCCTGCGGAGAGCGTCCTTTCGGGATAATAATGTTATTTCAAGAACCTCGCAATTCAAAGAAGGTATAGCTGCAGCAACGTAGATATGTACGAGGTGGTACCATGTGCGACGGGAAGGATCTCGACCACACGAATTTTCTCGTCTGCAGCCTTTGCGGGGTTGTCGAACCTTCCCTCCTACTTTGTTGGAACCACGAAGCGGCACATCTTTTATATGGCATACAGTTCCTTTTATTGATCCCAGGTGTTCGCATTTCACCTTTTAAATATCTTGAAGATCGAGTCTCGAATCGGAGCGGAGATGTGAAACCCAGAGAAACCTGAACTCTTCCTCTACCCGTTTCCTGCATAGTCAATGCTCTACAACAACATAAGCTCACGATCATTTTTTATACAACATAGTCACCATTCCTAAATTATATGGTAAAGTGAATATGTCACTTGCATTGAAAGGTGATGGAACACAACTCTCATCAATAAGTGTTTTATGTCTTCATCTCTAATAAGCTAGCATAAGATTCATTGAATATCTTGAATAGCATGAAGGATAATGAAGATTTGTCACTTATAAGTTCCTGAAGTATATATCATTAGGCTATCTACGAAGGTTTGTGATGCTGCCCCTAAACATCGGAACAAATGTCGCAGATCCACGTTAGCATCATGGCCACAGTTAAGAATTTTGGTACATTTCCGTTACCGATCGCCTTAAAGCTCTGATTGGATGGCGGTAATTCTTGACGCCGTTGTAGATATTGATGAAATGCCAATCATCAAATATTGGAGTTCTTTTGTTTTCTCAATGATATACTTAATATGTAGGAAATATAATGTCTGACTTGATACACAACTCTGTAATTATTTGTGTAGAAGTGTATGTGTTGACAAATGCGATATAGTGCTTATCCGCGAGAGCAAATTGTTGCTTTTTCAAGACAGTTTTGAGTACTTCATCATATAAGTGATCGGCTCTATCACGCTTGTTGTATAGGCCTCGAGAGTTTCCCCTTTCATTGTTAGGTGAAACTAATGTTTGACAAGTTTTTTATTAAATTGAATATATACCTAAATTATACATCCGAAATCACACTCAATCGCTTAAGATAATTCAACCAATCATCTTTGATGGTCTAACGGTCATTTAAACCATGAAACGCTGTGTATTCTGTAATAGGTTCAGTGAAAAGAGGGAAACCGGGTGCTGCTTTTCAGAGAAAGATTCTGGAGATGGCTCCGCCGGCTTTCCGACTCACCCTAAACGTTATACCGTAAACCGTCAGCCATCACGCGAAGTCATAAAATGAGACTATAAATCGGGTACTAGAAGACGTGTCTTTGCATTAGCGCAATGCAGGCAGTCAGCTCGAAACACCCAACAGAGCATTCGGTGTCTCGTATACCCCCTAACCCATGGCCAGAACTTACATGGGAAAATCTTCGCCGACCTTTGTCAAGCGCGAGATTTTCGTGGTCAAAATAAATTGCAACCTTTGAATCGGAAAAAACAGAATGAAGGTTTTGTTGTCTACTTGTCATTGTAGTCGGGATATTGTCACTGCTACCTATAATACGTCAAACCGCAAATCAAAGAATGTGCCTAGGCTTTTTGCACCAGGCCGCATGAGCGTTTTGCGGTCGCAGGTTTCAGCCTATCGGAAGCTCACCAATAACCTAGTTCGAGTTAGACAGATTTTTCTGAAAACGCGATTCTGGCTTTAAGAATGTCCGGAGGTCACCTGCACAGGTGTTACCCTCTTTCCTGTTAAATACAGGGCACGTGCTCGCACAACTCACTGGGTGATCCGCAGGGCGCTTTGCTTTGCAACTGTAAGTGTTGGCTGCCAGAAACTCTCGGACAAGGTGCTGTGGGAAAACCCAATCGCTGGAGTAAATGAATTTTTTGACTGCTAAAATTCCTACCACGGCATTTTGCCGCCGAGTCTGAAACAAATGGCCGTTGGCGATTGAGCATTTTCTGGCAGTTGCTCTTCGCTTAACCGCCAACGAATAGCCATCACACCCCAGCACAAGGCAGATTAAGGCTGCCGTAACTGAGTATTTTCGGCAACGTATTTCTATAAATCTGCTTATATAATACTTTACTAAGCCTGCGGCTGTGATGTGACGTCGGTCATTGCTGGAAGAGGTCTCTCGGCTATTTTTATCTTAATCACTATAATCGAGATAAGCATACAAGGACCAAATATTTCCACTCTAGCGATCCAATATAGTGCTCGCTACGCTAAGGGCCAGCTTCTTGACGCTAGTGCTTCCGGGATTTTAGAGATCTTGCCTTGCGGCAACGTAATAAAGTCGCCCTGGCCCGGTCAACCTGAAAAAGACAGTCGCAGAGACCTTACGATTAAGTACGAGATATATAGCAAGCTCGACCGGCACCCTCGTCTAATCGCGATTGTTGATTAGAATCCTTAAGACTGCGTCCTTACTATAGAATATATACCAAATAGCAACTTACAGGCCTTTCTCCTTATCAACAACGACAAACTCGCTGAAACATAGCGACTTCGATAGGCCTAAGAGGCAGCTGAAGGCGTTCAGCTTCTATATAACGCAGATATCCTTTACTACGATATAAATCCTAAGAACTTCCTGCTTGATATATATCTAGGGCTAAAGATTATAGACTTTAGGGGCTTATCTCTTACAGGCTCTAAACCTTTAGCTTATAGTAAACCACGATTCTCATTACCAGACAGATACTAGCGAGATCTACTAACGGTATAAGATAATCTATTTACGCTAGGCACTATAATCTACTTTATTATAACATGCTAGCTCCCTTTTCCTAGACTTACAGAGGATGAAGTTAAAGAAAACTATCGGAATTATAAGTTCCCTGACGTCTTAAGGATAGTCTATAGACAATTTATTAAACGGTGCTAGATATCCTAGATTACCTTAGCTCGAGAAATTTACGACTTTATATAAAGTATATTATAGCATGATTATACCGCCACGAACCACTATAAATAACTACCACGAATAAGCACCACGAATCACTACCACGAACGAACATAAATAGCCACGAACGACTACGAACTACCGTGAACTACCACGAAACCCTATACCGATTCCTACTTTTAAATCCCTATTCGTTAGCGTATATAAGGCATCTCTAGAGGCAAGGTTTAGCGCGAGTAACCTTCGTCTAGATAATTTAGGCACTGGTCACGGCTAGTGCTTAAACCCTGAAGGATTTCCTTTAGATTAGGACACCGCGTACCTGAAGCTCGTGCGGCAGGATATAGATTAGGAATCGTTATTACGATATTATACGATTCAGGACAGCCACGGAACTTTCTAGTATTAATAAGGAGCTCGTATATACTAGATACGGAGAGATAAATATATAAGTGGTATTATCTTAAATAGAAGGAATAGGTTATACGTATATAAGAGTTCTAGCTAACCGGAGACTTCTAAAATATAAAAGTAGTAAGATAATTTATTATTCTAAAGTCTAAGGAGAGTCTTATCTTTTAATTAATTAATATAAGTTCTTCGATTTTTTAACCACGTGATTAATATATATATAGTAATATATTAAAAGTTAAAAACACCCTTATTCACCCTGTTATATAATATATAGTAATTTAATCAATCTATAAAGTGATAAGAAGGCTACAGACAGTTCGACGCTTCGCCCGTTCCTTATTATCTTTAATTATTTCGCTTTATTCGTTCGTAGCTTTCGGTCCAAGTTTTATAAGGCCGGCGCTCCTATAATTAATAAGTCAGCCTTATAAACAAGGGTTAATTTTAGACTTACAATCCTATATTAAGTATCTTTATAAAAATAGTCGTAGTAAATAACTTCAGTTCGCTTAATATTAACGATATTAATACTGTTTACGTAATACTTATTATAAGATCGTCGGAGATATCCTTAAACCTTTTCACTATTAGCGTAATCTTTATAAATTACTTTATCGATAATAAATCTATAGTATTATAGAGTAATCTGTGAGCCGGTTAGTGGGGCGCGCGTTTCCGGGGGGTCGTCCCGTTGCGGTTTAGCGAAGCCAGGTCAGGTTTAGCGCGCACTCGTTCGGGTTTGGCGTCACCAGTTCAGGCAAGGCGGCCTCGCTTCGTCGAGGCGCTGCTTTTCGACCTCGTCTATAAGAACCCGTTCTCTTCCCACTTCACCTCGCTCCCAGCTCTCGACCTTACTACCTTCACACTCCAACTCAACACGTCTTCCCTCTTCCCACCTTCCCTGCACGACGCCAGTCCGCCTCACCTCGGTCTCAGTCTCGGCCTTACCTCCCTGTCCACCAACCCAACTTGCGTCCGCAGTCAATCAATCCTCCTCGAGCACGGTAACCGCTTCACTCCATCCAGCTGCCGCAGCCCGAATTCAAGCAATGGCTACGCTAGCCGACGACGCTGCATTGCGCGAGAGAGTCGACCTCTCGAACCCTCTCATCCCATGACCCTCAAAGTCTTCGAATCCGAATCTCCCTTCTTTTTGGGTGGGATCCTTCGATCTACCGCACCTTTCGCTGTTCTCTCGATTCTCGATCTACCCACTTCGTGGCCTTTCATACAACAGGTCTTGTGCTTGTGCGGGACCGGATGCCAGAGATCCCGGCTGTAGTATCATCGCGGGAGCAGTGGCGCAGTCCTGTTCTCAGAGTCCTCGCCTCTTCATGCAAGTCCCGGTCTGATCTTGCTCATCACCATGCGGATATACCCAATGGCAAAAAGGCCTCACGATCTCGAGACCGGATGTCAGATTCCGACAACCGTGCTATGTGCGGTGGTTGGCATGGGCAGGTGGAGGAGCTGAACTCTGTTTTGCCGCTCTGTTTCTATGGCATGGCCAGTCAGAAAGATGCCTCGCCAGCGCTACACCTTCCCCGCTCCATCAGCTGTTAGGGTTCGCCATGCGCCATCAACCCCTCATCTAAACCCACTCCGAATCCTCTTCGTCGGCCTCGCCGCAGCTGAAAACCTTTGCGACACCGCCTGTTTGAAGTCCGAGCCCTCGATCTACCGCTCTGTATTCGATTTCCTTGGTTATAACACCAGCGATCATTGCTCTGGATTGTGTTGGATTGGCCGAGATACGAGCATAAACCCAGCGCAGCCCCTCGCTATCGCATCAACGTAATCCTCACGACCGTGGCCCTCGGTCAATGCGACAGTGGAGGCTTTTCCCTTCCATGCGGCATTACCTGGCCAATCCAGTAAATGCCTCAAGACGAAGTAGTTGGCTTCTGCCTTGCTCCGCCGAGAATTACGTGGCAGCCGTGGTCTGAGGCAGGGTGAGGGAACGGATGTGCTCACATTAGGAAGGTTCTTATTCACGGAGCAGCGGAGGTGGCATTTCTGTCTTCGTTTCGGCGTGATTGTGTGCGAGATCGTGCGGATCGCATGAGACTTCGAGCTGGGCGAGGGCAGCCGATTGGAGGACATTTTGTGATAAGGGGCTATGGTAGGATCAAATTTTACGAGATGCACAGTGGCAGCATGGAGCTTCCTCCCTGCTGAGACATTCATGCACTCTGCCATGTTCTCTACAGCTGAGTATCGAGAATCGCAAACGTTCTTCCTATATAAACCCAGGAGTTCCTCCCTCAGCATCCACCCTGCCGAGCATAATCGAGCATTTGGCCCTCTGCGCACACCATGGACGACATTTTCTTTTACAAACCCCCCTCGGCCTCGAATAGCCAGCCTCGTTTACCAGGTGCACGCACATCTCCAAATGTATCTGGAGCATCTAGTGCATCTTTTCCCGTTCGCCAAACGGCACCACGGTTCGATCAACGGAACGATCTTTCGAAAGATGATATGACCAAATCTCGAGACGTGCGCGATCCATCCCAGAAAAGTCACTCAGATCAGCGTTACGGAAATGATACCGTTCAAATGCAAGGTACGTGTCGAGGTTTGCCGTCGTGATTATTGTATCTAACATTTGTGGAGAAAACTTGACAGCAACACGAAACCCCCCGGACAGCGACGACGATGACGAGTTCCCGGATATAGATGAGCTTCTGACAGGCATGAAGCAGAAGAACAACTTAGCAAGCGCGGACCCGAACAGCGACAACAATAATGACGATGACGACTTTCCCGATATAGATGAGCTCCTGTCAGGTATGAAGCAGAAGAGCGTGCCAGAAAGTGCGAAATCGAACGACGGCAACATGGCTGAAAAGGTCGATAATGGAACTCAAGGTGATAGTCCTGATTCTAGTCGCTCAACAGAAGGAAGCACTCAAGGTAAGCACACTGAGTTTCTCACTTTGGCCGGGACTTCTTACTCATCCGATCCCAGATCCGATTATACTAAGTGATGACGAATCCGCAGACGCCGAGTCGGAAACCGATTACTCTGATCTTGACGTCGACGTTGGAGCCAAGCATAATCCCAATCCCCCACATCTTGCGGATAGCGAGCTACTGGACGACGACAGCGTCGGCGCGGCGGCTGTACTCATTTCTGATTGTCTTGTCGCCGGCCATCAAGACGATAAGAATCACAACAACGCGGCAGTCGACAAAACCCAGTTTCGCCTCTTGGCCGACCGTCCAATATCAGCCTCCCTTGAACCCGGACCCGAGACGCACCACGCTAGCAAACTACAAGTGAACACCGAAATCACACATCGAAACACGGGCTCCCCTAATCGTGACGTTACTAGGGAGGTGGAGGATGAACGTTACGATGCCTTCGCTAAGGAAAATATTCAGGACGGTAATGACGCCCACTCTACGAAAAGATCAAATCTGCCAGCTCGTTCCAAGAAGAATCTAGCCTTCGATAGCACCATTTCCGAGCTACAACAGAGTCAGGTTGATCACACTCACTCCCTACATCAAGGCCCCGCAGCCGCGTCTTCCCGTCAGTCCGACTTGAACAACGATGATCTGCCTAAGCGACTTCGCCGAGGCGCCGTCAGAAATGTCCGCGGCAAACGTTCCCACCGGGAAATGGATGGCAATGGTAGCGCCAATGATTCTGACGACAATGACTATGCAAATATGAGCGACGCCGTTAGCTTGAAGAAGAGAGGTAGCCGACCATCTTCTCGGAAACGGGTCAGGCGGACGAAGGACATGGAACACAATAACGTGGAACGACCTTCCACTAATTCCCTCGACGTCTCGTGCGAAGGTGTAGCAGCAGTCCCGCCTTGTGATACTTACGGGGGCGGGGGGGTGCCTGTCCACGGCTACTTTACGCTGAAGACCGTCGAATCGAAAGTCGTGTACTGTCTCACATTTTCTCAAGAATTACTACCGCGCCGCCAAGGGCAGAGACGAGATTGTACCACAGATCTCGATGAGCCTCAATCGGCTCTTCCCGTCGCAGACTCCAACACCGAATGGGAAATCCGCAAAGTCATCGGCCAGAAAATGGCGGGTCGTGAGAGACACTATTGTGTCGAATGGAAGCCCACCTGGATGCCCGAAACCGAATTGGCTGGGGCCAAAGGGTTGGTGGAGTCGTTCAGGGCGAACGACGGGAGCGGGACTAGATATGAAAAGCGGCCTCTAGAACGACGCCGGCTAGCCACCGGGCAGCCTAATGCTCAGGACGGGAAAGAGGTAAAGAAGCGGCGTGGCCGACCTCGGAAGCAGACGTGAGAGTGGCAGGGACATGGGAGTGGCTTTGGGAGTCCGTTGTGAACTTCGCCAAAGGAAGCGACCAGGCACGATGTATTTGGCTCTCCCGAATATTTATTAGTATCAAACTAAGGCTTAGTTACTTTGCCCCTCCCCCCCTCCCCTTCTCTTCCCTTCCTTTTACAGCGCCCTCTCTTCTGACTACATGCTTTTTCAAATCATTATCACATGGTTATTTACCTAGTATCAATTTCCTCGCCGAAATCACTCGTGATTGTTAACTCGTGTTTCCCTATTAGGGACTGATCACAGAGTAGGTAAGCTGGGTGCGGCGCTCTTTATGAAGCAAGGCGGGGCACTTTGGAAGCGGAGACGGAAACCTTTCATGTGAATAGGGGCTTTTTATTGTCTCTAGCCAAACTGGCTGGATAGGTTAGAGCAGGGCGGAGATACCAGAAGCTAACGACCACCTTTGGTGTAGTAATTTTATTTGTGCTTCCGACACACTTTCAACTGACTTGTGAGTTTGTATGATCTTTGGCTCGAATACGTTGCCCTAGGAAATCTAGAAGATCTAGATGCGATTACGGATCAGGAAAGCATGGATCATCTGAACTTAAAGAAGTCATTTTTGTTAGTTGGTGTAGAATAGATCTTCTGAAGCGGTAGTGTGAAGTCAGCTGGGATGGTCAAGGACCTCTATGTGTTACAAAACAGATTAAAGAAGGGAGGCGCTTCCATTTTATCTCATGCGCGTTTGTTTCAGTTCATAACCTGGTCGCAATTATGAGAAGCTTCGGCTGTCTGTATGACCCAAAGACAGCGACGTACTATGCCTTCAAGTGAGTTGATGTCCAACCATACGAAAATTTGTGCGAACGAAGTTATCCTAAAACAAAATAATATTCTAGTTTCATCGACTAGCCCCTACCTAAATAAGGCTACGTTGGATAAGGACTCCATCACCATCCAGGAGCATACTTAATAGCGACCGCCCCAAGGGCATACCTACAACACGTCGAGCCCTCTAGCATTTAGTGTACTATCCGCGTACTTTGCACAACCGCCCAACGACAAGGAGATGCTATGCAATTACTTACGAGGCTAGCTCCTCGCGTTATTTGGTATCCTTCCACTACGGGTAGCGCGACTAGGTGCGGTGGCCTTTTGTTAAAAGAACGACTCCCCCCTTCCGTCGATCGTCCCTGTCTCCTTGTTCAGCTTTTCGCGGCCTCGTCAACGATCGAGAAAGGATACTGAGATCGGCCGATCGTGATAGACAGCGAAGTGGAGATGGTGGCCGCGGACGGGCATCTTCTGGCATAAGAGCCACTTTTGTCCCTATCTCTTATACTTATGTGCCAACTGCTCCGCGCTCCAAGAGCGCAACAGCTCGCCGCAAACCTGCCCCGAAGCAATCCAGCATCCTTGACAAGCTCCAGCACGTCAAGCAGAGCAGTACATCACTTAGCATGGCCCGACCAGCAGCAGCAGTGGCAAGAAGAGCTGATGATATTAGAGGTGACAAGCTTGGAATCCGAGGTATGTTCCGAGATCGAGATGTTTGGCTAGTAGCAGCAATAACTAACCCGTGGAAATCTGAGTAGAGACCGATACGGTCAACGACAGCGACGACGACGACTGCGACCTTCCCTCCATCGAACAATTGCTATATACCACGCTACAGGAGGGCTTTACAGCGGAGGACCAGCGTTCGAACAACACAGCCTTCGGAGTTGGGGATGCAACCACGGAGGAGAGAGGTGGCTCTTATGATGATGATAACGGGTCAGCACCAGGCGATAACCCAGGCGGTAGTCAAGATGAGCATGCCTATAACACTCTATCGTGGAAGTGGACTAATTTTTCTGACACGATGTAGATGATCCAATTGTCCTACTGGGAGATGACGACTCGAGTGCCTCTGAAGCCGAAGTCGATGACAGTGGTCGTGCCGAAAGTGCAGCAGCAGACGCGGGTCTTTTCGGTAGCCCAGAGAATGCCGCCAACTCGACAACTCTAGCCCCTCTTATCCCCCGATATGTGGCACGATATTGATAACTTCCCCGAGACGGCACAGCGCTTGCGGCTTGCCCAACAAGGAGCTTCGGCGTCAGATTCTACACATGCTCCCCCTTCGCGCCTCTCGAGCGAGCCATTGCACGACAGTATCGGTGCTGTGGACCTCAATCCACGCCGCGCTAGATCCGAGGCCACAACATCCTGTTCCGCTCGTCCTCGAAACCCGCCTCCACGCTGCGCTACAGCGTCATCAGAGAACCAACTCAGTCATGAGGGTCGTCTTTATACCAGTCGAGGCGTAGCAGACGAACGCGGGCTAGTTGGCCCTACACCCAATGCCGATCCCGTTGATGAGAGGAGGGAGCAGCAGCAGGAGGACGAAGACTATGATGCATCCTCCAAGCCTTCAGGGCGCCTCTGTCGGGAGGTGCAGACCTCTCTATGAAAACAGTGCCATCCTGGGTATAGAAGCAATCGAACCCCTGCAGGCGGACGTCGATTTACTGGATAGGGAGGCAGACTCCGTGGCTCTAATGCAAAGGGTACCGCAGCTGCTCCCTAACCGCGATCCATCACCAGCGACAAGTTATGACGAGGCGGTATGTGGCGACGAGCTCAACAACGCCGAATCAGATAAGGATGGCGAGGAACGACGTCCTCTAAAGCGGAAACGGCCGTCCTCATCTCACGACGGCCTAATGCACAAAAAGCCCAAGCACCGTCTTCAGCAGAGGCCTACCCACCAACATAGGCCACATTCCAAGCCCTATCGACGCTCTCCCAAGTCTCACACCCCCTATGATCAGGGTTCGAGAGTCACCGCAGTTTCTAGTACCGAGGCTCGATTGCCTTCGCCGGCACTTTCAGCACCACAGACCATAGACACAGAGATGCTATCTAGCTACAACAACCTGGGCGGATCATCTAGTGATATCCTACCGACGTTGACTGAGGTTACGTTCCATCCGCACTCCTCACACTGCTGTTCCTTCACGGCGGTCATCCGGGACGGCTGTGACGGACGAGGAGTCTCTTTCAGCCAAGTTGCTCGTCTTATTGAGAGCATCGGCCATATGGGGAAGGTCGATGATTTCACCATCAAGCCGATAGAGCAACATTCATACCTCTTGACTGGCTTTAGCTGGCATAGCTCGTCCCAACCCTCGTCCGGCGGGGGGACTATGTCGACTACAGAGGCGGGCCAAATCCACGGGAATACGGCGCGTACCCGACCTCAAGATAGCAGAGCCGTCGATGCCGGGGCTCTTGCATCGGGGAGTCAGCCGTCAAGCAGCGACGACGATAGTGGATTGAGTGACAGCGATCTCGAGTCTAGCAGCGACGATGGCGGATGCTCGAGCGGAGACGAGCAGGGCCGTTCGAGCACGAGCAAGCATAGCCGATGGGATGACCTAGATGAGCAGCGCTTGCTAGCATACAGGAAAGAGGACAAGTCTTGGTTCTGGATCTTCAAGAAGTTCCCAGGCAGGACTCCGGCCGCAGTACACACGCGCTGGAACATGATCCGGCCTAGAGGCGAGTGAAGGAAGAAGCCGAAATTGGGCAGACGGCTGTCAATTATTGTGACAGAACAGACAGATCACAGGTTTTGCGGGAACACTACTCCCGTATATGTAAATCAATATTTGGCCCTGTGTCCCAACATATAGGCTGTCTATGTATATAGCATTCTAATTCAAATCACTGAGGCACGAGCTCACGGCAGATAATGATTGGCCAGCGTCGAAGACATTGCTGCATTTACTGCCCCCGGATATTTTTAGTTCGTCTGAGAAAGTTCCTTTGCTATTGTTATAAAGTAGGGACGGGTTGCGGGAACTATAAACCCTAGACAGGGCCTCATCCCATCCCGTACATACCTTTGCTGCTCCTGTGCCGACCCCTTCTTGAAGCAGCCTTATCAACTGCAAACTAGCGTTCGCTGGTGTTGAGAAGCGGCGGGAAGATAGCGGTGGTGTACTGATGATCAGCAAATTTCTCCAACCGTAAAAGGCAGGCACATAGCCTTAGCCTAATGTTTCTTGCGACTCTTTCGCGACTTATAGCTGTGATCTCCCTCCCTCGGCCCTTCGACAGGAGGAGTACCTCGTGTCCGGCGCGTCCTCCTATGACCATGTACACTAGAGCCATCAATATCTTGACCCGACTCAACTAACGATTGCGGAGGAGTTATTGGAGGGAAGGTTAGGCCATTGGGCGAAGTGTATTCCTTGTCCGCATTGGAAATGTGTATGAAGGGTTCATCCTGATTGTACTCCTGGAAACTGGAAGGCGGGGCAGCGATAACGTGCGCAAAGGACTCATCCTGATTATTTGCCGAAAAACTCGTGTAGCATTCCGTGAGTAATTGACTAGTTGGGTCCTCTCCGTCTTCATGTGCGTAACTGTGACTGTCTTCACTGTTATCGCCTTCGACCAGACGCTGATTTGCTGACCACTTCTCTATTAGCTCGTCCCTCAACTTCTCCGAGGTTTCTTTGGCATCATCCTGTAGATTCCTTAACCGCCGTCGGCTTTTCTTGAAATCTTCATAGCTTGATATGAGTAAAGAGTTAGAGGTAGGGTATTGATGGTATTTGACTTGGCTTTGGAACTCAGATGAATAGTGCGCAAAGGTGTTGAGGGTAGTGCCGTCGGTAGTGAAGGTCGAGACAAATGCATGACTAGCAGGATCAGGGCTCTCGAGGAATGAACGTGCTTGGTTTCTGCTATAAACCATACAAGCACCATCGTATGCTGCTTGGGTTTGTGCCATGATCATGTCCTTCCCAGGGCCCTTCCACTCTCCTGCGAGATGCGGTAAAGTCGTGGCTTGTGGACCCGGATAGACTGTAGCCGCTCCACCTAGCTGTTCGCGGATCGGAAATGGGTCGAATTCAGGCATGTCGAGACCTTCAACCATGTCTGGCTGTGTAGCTGAAAGGTCATTATTGAACCCGACATTCCTTGGGAAGTTGGTGAAGGCTTGGTTGTACGACCTTTGATACCCAGGGTCATCATAACGTTTCAGTAGGACGGATGTCTCAATTAGCACCGACGCTTCGTTAGGCGCTCTTCGGATAGCGGAGGCAAAGTGTCGATAATCTGACTCGCTTGGTGAGGCTGTCTCTCGGCTTCTGTCGATTCGCTCTTGATGGGATTTAAGAGTTGCAGGAGGCTTCGAGCAGATTGGATTTAGAATTCCATTTCGAAAAGCGATGTCTGGAAAGGCAGGGTCGGTGGTTGAAGTGGTTTGTTTTGATCGTGTTGACTTGGTCTCGGAGTTCGATAACGTTGACTTCGGTTGATGGCTTTGTGGACCTAAACCCTCGTGAGTAGCTGTGGTTATGGAAGACGAGCGTCCAGTGGAACTTTTCCTAGCAGTCTTTCGTCCTTGTCCTGCCATTTTTTCGAACGCTTTTAAATTTCCTTTTGTCAGACGAGCACGTTTTGGAAGTCTTTCGGCATCGATATCGATGAGTTCGTCTTGTCTCCGTTTCCGAGTCTGGAGGGTATGGGTTTGTAGTGGACAAAGATATTCTAGTATTTTATACATATATCAGCATGCTACTTGTTGAGAACAATAACCACAACCAACCTTGAAACTGTTCTGTTGAAGATATAGGCGTCGGCACACACGTATTTGAGGTCACTCTAACAGGATCTGCTGGTCGTTGCTCAAGAGGGTTTTGAGATTCGTAGTAAGATCCTAGGATGTGAGGGATTGGTATGGATTGTAGGCGGTAGCTTCGTCTCCGCGGCACTAGAGTCAATGTTAATACCTTCGCACAACGGGATAAGCTAGCGTGCAATAACGTGCCTGAGATGTATTGATGTGGATTCAACTGTCGTCGCAGAGGGGCGCGAGGCTTACAGATCCGCGTAGATGGCAGCTTCATGATGGACTTGTGATAAGTGTTCTGGTGGGTGAGGTTTGGACGAAGACCGAGTTTGAGATAAAGCTTGTCGCATCCTCGGCAAAGGCGGTTATCTTTGCGATCTGATTTGTTCGCGTCCAATTTAGAACATGATTTGGTAGGGATTATGGGGTGTTGATCAATCGGTTCGCTGACGAACCCAATCATGTCGGTTTCGAGGAATGAGTCATAATTGGTGGTTCGAGTCGTTGGGTACACCTATGATTTGCTGGCCACAGATACAGCCCCACTCGGTTAAGTGCGTCACCCGGGCCCGGTACGAGGGGTGCCTCTCTGCCTTTTTCCCACAATTGCGTTTTCCCCCCGCTTGCATTTTTCTCCCATTTACATTTCCCCCCCGCTTGCATTTCTTCAGCCTCATCCCCATATTCACTTTGTAACTTTCGGCATGGAAGGGGATACAGCTGAAAATGATGTTAATGATACCACGGTTCCAATTAGCATCGTTAGTAACCCACTCCAAGACCTCCTTTACCGGCGAAATCATTACGAGAAGAACTGTCGCCACATTGCTGCCCGCCGAGATAGCCTCTATAAAGCGATCCCGATCAATCACCTCGTTCCTCTGGCGTTTCACACAACACCTACTCTACTGGAGAGCTTCCAAGATATTAATGCTGTCGTTAAAGCTGTATCTGAAGAATACACGTCTGACCTCTTCAGTGATTGGCAGAGATATTGCAAAGCCCTCGACTTCCAGCAACGGGCCGTAGCTACATTTGGTATGCTGATTCTTCTTCTGCCGATTTATACTAATCTCTCACAGAGGGTTCAATTTTTTTTGCGGCAGAAAGCATTCCAAGGTCAAAGGAGCGAGAAACTTGGATCTCCTCATGTTTGAATCACCTGCATTCATTAACGCGACTCATCAGCATCAATGAGGGCGACGGAAGTGGTCGGAAACGCAAACGCAAACGCGCTGCTAGTCAGGATAAACGTTGTGATGGATCCTCTATCGCGGAAGCCCCGACAGCTGGCCCACGGGACCCCGAACAGATTGAAGCAACTGAAATGAATGTAGCGATAGTAGCTCAGGTCGACAAGTTGGAGACGACTCTTGGAGAATACCTTTTCAAAGGTGTAGATGCGACCTATATGAGACGTCGAGAGAAGAATGGGCGAATGATAAAATTCACGTATACTGTGCATTTGCATCTTGCTTATAGGGAAGGTGAGGATTTCAAGTTGGAGGTCTGGGTATGTTCGTCGACTGGGAAAGCTATTTCGCAAGCAAAGATGGGGTCGGTCGAAGACCTGAGGAGTATTCTTGGTGATTATCTCTTCGAGGCTATGGATACTAGTAATTGGAGAGAGGAGGAGAAGAGGAAGGGGATGTTAGAATGTACTGGAGCCGTCGTTGTATCTTTTCCGAACGGCGATGATAGCAGCGATTGCAAAGTGGAAGTGATGTTGAATTTCGGGACGGGCACAGGTGTATATGAAAATATTTATCCTCGTGTTAGCTGAGCTTTATCTTAGCCTTTTCGTACTAATTTGAAATCTGTATTCATTACCACCACACTCTGCCCTGCAGGAAGAAGTACATCCTCTTTGTCCACATCTGTCCCGTAAGAAGTGACTTCTCTTACACCGACACCTATTCGGCCAGATCCAGCCTTCCATGCCATATATCTATCATAATCAACTGCTTTGAAAGTATGATATTTGAGGAATTCGTAATCCTCGTCGACAGTCTGTTCGGCCTGCGTTCTTCGCATTAGAACTGGCAAGCATTGAAATGGGGGCAGAAGCCGACTTTACCTCAGGCATTAGAGTCGTAAGCTAAATTCTCAGCCAGGTTCAAGATCTAATGTTGTTCGTACTAGGTTTCAAACCATTCTTCTTTAGCCGCTTCACAGATTAGCGATACTGGCAGGCATGTAAAAACGGAATGCGCACGGCTCTGCAACGGGGTCGATAAAGAAGGGTTAAAATCAAATGCCGGCTCGTTCGTTGGAGGCTCGAGGTAGGGATGTTCGATGTGTAATGCTTGATCTCGACGCTAGAAGGGAGACGATAACTGCGAAATGTGTCAGTGTCTTGTCACCAGGTCGAGAAGAACGCGAGAATAAGGGAGACTGTCGTTCTTACAATCTCACGGTGTGGAAAGCCGGAGGCAGGTCCTGCGCCTTGATAGATACACGAAACTAGGTGGGTGAGATAATGTAGAATTACGAGGCGTCGAGAGAGAAGGGAATCTGATGTCGTCAAGACGTGAACGTGATGTGTGACGGAAATTTTGTTGTAAATCAGATTTGGTGGGGCTGTAATTTACTCAGCAAGCTGATAGTGACCGAAGGGACCCCGGTACAATTAGGCTTCAATGCCTTTCAGGCTGCAAACGCCCTAAAGGATAAGAACGACAAATTTGAAATTCTACAATTTTAATCGAGCTGTCCTTGGTTATTTTAATTATCTAGTCTTGTGTACATCAACGTGGTACAGTACTGTATTAACGTGGCCTCTAATGCTCTTCTATTTTGCATTCTCAGCGCCTACAACATTATTACTACTCCCCTTGCGACTGGATCCGTTGTCGATTGTGCACTGTCAATTTCGCAGGAAATGATCGAGTAATCAATATAGACAGCTCCAATCTATATAATATCCTGCGTACTTTGTCCGTCTGTTACCATTGCTCATTCTATACGTTTCTGCGGTCTTTCGTGCAATAAGTCTCGGCATGTCACCTTCTGCTTGGTCTACCCATTGAGGGGATTCGTCAATCTGTCGCAGAAGTCGTTCGGCGTTCTGTTCGTTAGGGTGCTTCTTTGCTTCCTGCATGACCGAGTAGATAAAGTAAAGCATCAACCGTGACAGCCCTAAATTACTGTTCACTTTAGTTAATTTCTCTATTTCACCTAGTACTATCCAACTGTAGTCAAAGAGTTGGAAGGCACGTTCCCCGTTCAAAGGAAGGAATGTCCTTGCCAATATAGCAGTACTTGCCATGGCCAAGTTCGCTTCGACATCTGCTCCAACCGGGTCTAGCATTGGATAGAGGTACTTCGTCCAACAGCAAGGATGCAATGATGAGTTGAGGGTTGCTTCGTGGAGGAGAAGCGCTGCGGCAACCGCCGTGGAGGCGCCCACGTCTCCTCTTATAATTGCCTCTCGGACTTCCACTGCAGTTGCCGCGATATATCGATATTCGGCATATTCAATCTGCCTCCTCTCGGCACTCCCCTCAGCAAAGTATTCTTTGAAGTAAGAAGCGGCAAGAGCGAGTACTGGGTTTGTTGTGCGGCCGTTGCTATATAGGGCCGGTAAGAACTCGTTAAGATATGCATTGTCTTTGAGAACGGTTCGACCAACACAAATAGAGTTCTAAAACAATTTTGACCCGAGGGAAGATGACACGGCGGATTACATTCTCTATTGAGTCTATTGCTTGCTGAGCCAGATCCATCCGGGTGTATTTCACAGCAGAGACCACGCTCAAGATGCTGACTAGCTGATGGAAGCTGCTGAGTACTGCACCTGGATTGCCCCTGGAGTCCGGTGCGGGAGGGCAGTATAGATCTCCTCCCACGAACAGCCATCTACCTCCCTCATCTTGAGTATCGTCGCATCCTCTTCAGGTGTCTATCGAACACGCTTTATCCGAGGCCGCACCGCTGCGGAATGCATCTTGGAATATGCGCCAGCGTCATGGTGCCACAGCGTCTTGTCCAGCCAGCGCTAACGTAATCTGGAATCTAAGAGGGACGCGGTGGTTATTTTTACCCATCGCAATTACCCGAAACCATCAGTACTCATGAAATGCACCAGTAAATGCTCGGTAGATCTCCTAGATGTGGCTCCAATCGCGGGCGATGTCACTTTCGTCCGTGATATAATCGCTGGGCCCCTTCCATCTGCTAGTAGTCTTGGCTGCAAAAAACCTTAACGGTTTGGATTCTTGCATGCCACACGTGCCAATTTGGTCCCCGACGTCCTATACAACTTTGCAAGAGTTTTAACTATTTGCTTAACAGCAGCGTTGTTTATTCTCATGTCATCTTCAACTTTTCGACCCTACGGGCTCATCCGAAGTCCAATAGAAGAAGCTTTATATCATAGAGCTCACATTGGGAACGTCTACACTGGAATAGCTGACCCTAAAGAGCATGAAACATCTGCTCTCATGGAAGTCATTCTCTACAGCAACGTCTTCACCACCCACGACAACTTCATAGTGAACTCCCAGCAACCCCCCACACCCAATTCTGATAAGAGGTGTGACATTGTCATCAGATATCTCGAAAATGGGACTCAGAAAGTCAGAATCCTTTGCTTCGCCGAATGCAAACGGGCCAGAACAAGCCAACCATTCAGCTTAAAGGCATTAGAGAGGCAAGCTAAAGACTACTCTGAATTGTACCTCGATAGTGAGGAAGAGATACCATTTGTTTACGTTGCCACCATGGCTGGCGCCCACATTAGACTTTGGACGTATAACCGAGGTGGAACTGAGTTGGTACCATTTTGGGGTCCCGACGCCCTTGGGGACTGGAAGGAATACAAAGATGTGGGAAATGACACAGCGGGGCAAGAAATCGAACATTGTTTTGGGCAAATGAAGCGCTTTCCACCCACCCCACATGCGGGCCAAAGTAGTCAAACCTATGGTACATCCAGCACAGTCAAGCCAACCTTCCAGGCCTCTGTACCGGGGTACCAAGCTTCTTCATCTAGCTATCAAGCTTCTACACTAGGGTACCAAACCTCTTCATCGGGTTATCAAGCTCCTGCATTAGGCTATCATGCTCCCGCAGCAAAATACCAAGCTTCTTCATCTAGCTATCAAGCTCCTGCACCAGGGTACCAAACTTCTTCATCGGGTTATCAAGCTCCTGCATCAGACTACCAGGGCGATGAAGACGAAGCTGAAGATAACCAAATGGAGGGATCTGTCAAGGCACAGGAAGCCGTCGAGTACTTCGTCGTTAAGGTCAGCAGGAAAACTCACACGTTCAAGAGTGACGAGTTCATTTTTAAGGACAAGAAAGGAAAAGTAAGATCGACTACACAAGATGAATGGAAGAAAATTACATACAATGGGCGGTCTGCTTGGAGGCATCACAAATATGTCTGTACTGAACAGCTTTTTGATTAAGTTGGAGGATGGAAGAGAGCATTTCGCGTTTGTTTCTTGATAAATCCAAAGTTGTAGTCAATCACAAAATCCTATTTCACTATACTTTTGTCTGGGATGTTACGAACATCTCCCTTCCAGCTCACGAGCGTGTCGTAGAGTTCTGAGAACCACCAGGCAATATGCTGCACGAGGGGTTGTTAGCAAATTGTTGTGTATATATAGGAGTATGTAAGTTTACCTCCCCAATAGTGAAGACTTGGTATTCACAGGCTGATGTCGTCTCATCCGTGTCAGGTGAGAAGCTAACATCTGTGACAACCTGATGGTCCCTGGACTTTGATACTTTGAAATAGATTCTGGTCATGCTTGGCCCGCTGCTATTGTAAATACAGGAGCAGTGTGAGAAAGGGGATAATTGCCACTGTCCAAGGACGGCAGAGCCGCCGTCGAGGTAGTGTATCAACATGCCGGTGCAGCGATTGTCGACATGGCACAGTTCGACCCTTTCCAGGTCACTCAAGACAGCGACTGATAGGAAGAGTCCAAAATTCGGGCTACCAAACGAAGGAAAATCGCAATTGTAATATTGAGGCAGAAGCCGGGGGGCACTTGCAAGAGGACCGTCACTAACGACCCCGAGTCTCATAAGTGTTCCGCAAGTCTTTACGTTTTCGTAATATAGCCCCGAAACCCATCTGCTGTTCTTTAAGAGAACCCAATTGTAGGCGTTGTCTACCACTAGGGATGGTAGAATATATGGTCCAAATGTGTGGATTCTTCCACGTGTCGTTTGAATCTAGTAAATTATATTAGCAAGAACAAGAATGAAGGTTAATAAAACCTAACAGTCAATGCCGGCGCAGCGAATGCAGGGCTAGTAGAGTTGACAATGCGAAGCCATGTGTAAACTATCCGCTCTTGTGTATAGAGTGGAAAGTGGAGAGCGCACCCACGACGGGATCCGGACAACCGTGAAGTCCGACAGAAATAAACTTCTAAACCTACTATGCCATGAGTGGAAATATAAACAGTAAGGCCGTGAGTATACTCCTTATCATAATACAATGACAGGTATCTGAAAAAGCGTTGCCTAGGAACCTTGGCGACAGAATGAATAATATCTCGATGGAAGTCAAATAATGTGCCGTCTGGGTCAAGTAAGGTGGATGGGAAGTCAGGCCGGTCCCATACCACTTGGGTCGTTGACAATGGCTTGACAGGCGATATAAACGCGCAGTTCAGGTCCTTCTTGTATTAGTTGGAATATATCATGGGCATTGTATCAGCTTACGTTATAGTCACACCGGAAGATCCTTCCCCTTACCATCCCGTACCATGTACAGTCTCCACTGGGAATCTTTCCAATCCAACTGCTTTCCCAATCAACACCAAGCAGCTGGATTGCGCAAATACCACCAAGTCTCGTAACATATTTCACCGCAGTTATGTCCCCAAGAAGTTTGGAGTCGCCCTCGCAGTTTTTATTTATCATCAAGTTTCGGAGATATTCCGTGCCAAAGACTGATATCATCTGCGAAGACAGATGTGATCCTCCTTCTAGTATTATCTCGCAACTCGAAGGACACCGGAGATGGTGGGCGAGTCGAGACGTTTCACCCGCTACGATGATGAAAGCGCTGTATAGTGTCGTTAACCCAATGTCCCGCCAGATGTACATCTTCAGCTCTGTAGGTAGCCTCGATATAAGCAGAGGTTGTGAGGGGTTATCAACTAGCAATTGGAGTCTGCTGGCCGATTCAAGATCGTAATGTTGTGAGCGGAGGTTTGAGGTGTCTGGTGTAAGGGTTCGAGCTAGTTTGTAGATAACTGATCTAGGACAGCCTTTCAGTTTCCAAGCCAGGATTGAGTAGCACCAACCATGGAAGCAATAGACAACAGCTCGACCTCTCTGGCTAACTCGAGGATCACGACAGATTGTGACTGTTTGGTTTTGTGAGTGTCCAATCAGAGGAACATCAACATCGTAGTCCATATCCGGGAGGTAGGCAAGACTGGTCAGCTCAATTACTTGGCTATTTGCGTCTAGGCATATCACTGTAACTAACATTAGAGATTGTTCCTAACGGAGCTATTTAGAAAATCTACTAGCGCGAACGTTGGACTGCCAGGCATCGATGCCTAGCAGCCTTTGCAGAGGGAATTGCCCACGGCATAACGCACAAAAATCAGTGGCAACGAATGAATGATCGGGCAACTCCATAGCAGGTGAAGAGTAGCGATGTGGTATTGGCATTGATCGCTTGGATGGTGCTGAAGTTGGTTGGTGGCAAAAATAGAAGCTGTGATCCTCATCAGAGGCTCAATTGCTACACCGCCCGGCGGATGTTTAAGGCCACGTGCTTAGTGGCCCAAGCTTTTGATAAGCTTTGGGATCGCTCCCACTTGAACGCGGAGTTTAGTTTGCATGTCCTTGAGTAACTAAAGGTATAGCCGATTTAATATCGAAATTGTTTGAGTCGACGAGGGTAACATAACTAGAAAGGTCTCCCAGGAGAGTTCCACGACTGTTTCGTGAGGGAAGGATACGGGCTGCAGGTTGACTTTGCAAAGCTAGGACAAGGTCGAGTACTAAGTTTTTGGTAACTACGTACATTAGCAAGTCATATATTATGCGA
>LLCE01000212.1:0-38688 GCA_001414415.1 Hymenoscyphus repandus | reverse complement strand
TCCCTATCATGTTCTACTAAGAAGGCAGATATCTGCAAAGAAAGACACGCTGGATCGCGCTGAAATGCCAACAAAAAGCCACAGCTATACACAATGCATCGTCCAAGAAAACGCCAACCCATGTTTTGCCCGCCCATGCTAAGGACCCCAAGAAAATCCAAACGAATGCTATCCCGTCGCTTCGGGCACGTGTGTGTAACAGATGAGAAAGAACTATGTGCATGTAATGTAAGAAGATGGTGCGTGCTCAAACGACTACCAAGAAACACCCCTCCAGTCGAAACTTCCGTCGATATTGACAAATCCTTCTCTTTCGATGGCCTTATCCCATCCCATCATCACGGCGAGTAGTCTACAACCCATAGAGCTAACCGTGCATACTACTTTGTCACTCGTTTGTCCCAAGACAGCTAGATCCATCAGATACGCTCGGCCAACCAATTCTCTTAATCTCAGAGCCTCTTGGCTGGGAGGTAATTTAACATCCGGAGCTGCAACCGCGGTTGCAGGGAGGCTGCTCGGTTTTCCAAGACTCCAGAACATTGGTGCAAAGAAGCCACCCTCCCATCCAACCTGTTCATCAACGAAATTTCTCATACCTGTCGCACCTGATGATTGAGGAGGCTGTATGTTCTTGTTTGATGCAAGTCGAATCTGTTCCTGGGCGGGGATTGCGAGTGAAAACTCCTCGGCGGCGTAGACATCAGGGTCATCAGAGGCGAGTAAGGTCAGACTATGGAGCTCTGCCTCGATATTCTTACCGCCGTCCGGACCAGAATTATTAAACGTTTGGTGAAGGATTTCCTTGGCTCTGTTGCTGTATCGATCGAGAGGAACATAAGAGTCCTTGTATTGAAACTCGTAAGGTCGGCGGTCCCCATGACGCACATGAATTCCAACAACGATACCATTCACCTTCACTCCCTCTGGTAGGACTGTCTTGGCGCGCATTTCCTCCACTCGCTTGGCGACATATGCTTCGTCTTCGTTATTGAGTTGGAAAAGTGCCTGATAGCCTTCACGAGCAAAATTGTAGATAGGCTTTTGACGATAGACTTCCATTTTCCTAGCATCCTCAAAGGCTTCATTGAACGCGCCACCGAAGACATGCGACGCTGTAGCAGCTGAGACAAGCAGGTGGCGAGCTTGATGGGGGCAAGGGAGCATCTCATGGCGAGAGGGTGGTCTGCAAGACGGGATAGGCGGAGGCTTGAAGAACTGCGTGTACTTGCCATATGCCCTAGTATTGTGAGTAATATATCAGATGAACTGGGCGAGGAATTTACCATCTGGAGTCATCAATGAAAAAGGCTCTGCCCTCCTTCTTTGCTAAGCCATATGCAGTCCACAACATCATCAAGGTCTTGCCTAATCCTGCATCTTGTGTCTCCAACACGAAAGTCATGCTCTTTTCGCAGACATCAGAAACAATGAGCCCGTCTATGTTTTCTCCTATCAGTGATGCATCCTTCATGCTCTTCTGGGCCTTTGGTCCCGGTAATAAGCCATGGGTTTCCGCTTCAGCAACATCCATGAAGTTCGAGTCAACATGATAGTATCCATAGTGAGCAGCATGCTCTTTGTGCATATGACTATGCAAATCTGCAACGTGTGTAGCGACCTCCATGTTTTGGGAGCATATGTCGGAATACTGTTTTGGTTCCAGTGGGAAATCATGGTCCGGGGGAATTGATATTGTCCATTTCGCTCGGCCACGCTTGTCTGTAATGACGACCGGTGTCGGAAACTCTGGCAATTCGGTGTCGCCCACCATTTCATATTGCTCTCCACTTCCTGTCGCCCATCCCACCGGTTTCACAGGGTGCTGGCGTAGTATTGTGAAGCCTAGATACAGAATTGCAAGTACACTAGATAACCATATCACCCCTCTCATATACTTCCTTGGAGTTCGGGTCGGTACTGGCTTTCCATGACGAGGAACTAAGGCTGGCAAACTTGGTGATGGTGGAGGAGACGCGATGAGATGATTAAAGCTAAATCGAGAAGACGTTGAAGAGAGAGGAGCCTTCTCTATGTTGTAAGGTGTAGCTCGACGAAGATTGAGTCGAGGAGAATTCCTTGATGAAAGAATCATATCTGCGTGAGTGTATGTACTGGTTAGGTCGAGCGGAGGTGGCATTGGAAAGTAATTGGCTCAGCCAGGAAAATAAAATCGAAGTGAACACGAAGTAGAAAAGAAGCAAGCCGTCGTCAGTGGCTTGGTGACCGTGCTGTTGGTATTTGCACAGAAGGAATCAGGATCCAAAGTGTAACACCAGAACAAACGCCCATGTGTTCAGGAGGGGTTGTCTAAGTGGGAGCAAGTTGAGGAATTAAGCCTCAAAATGTTTAGAAGAGAAGGAAGTGACGAACAACGACGAAGTTGCTCCTACATACGCAATCTTGTCCTAGCTTGTCGGACAGAGATTACTCGTTGAAAGAGGTTGCAGATGCCGAAAGAGTGGTCAACACCCTGATACTGTGGAGAAGAGATGCGGTGATGAATGGTGAGGGAAGCAGAAGAGTGACTGGTCGAAGCCTTGTTGCTATTCGAGACAGGTGCCGGGGAAGGACAGGGTGTGGAGAAGCCGTAATGCGATGGCTTTTTCTCCTCGGGATGGCGGAGTGCAAAAGAGGATGGATTGCGTGAAGAAGGGATCCCTCGACAACGTAATTGGATCGAGGCAAGGATTCAAGGTGGCGGGACCAGAAATTGGACGAGATATCAAGGGAGGACCAGGTTGGAGGCAGAGGAGCACAATCAACATGCAACACAAACAGAACGGCGTGTCAACACGCTTGAAGAGGAGAAGAATCGTCCTATTGACAGATCAGATGGAAGTAATATGAAGCCGTTTGTACCAAGTACCTCTGTAACAAATATGCCGGAGTTCAAGATGAGATGAAGAGAATAGAGAGGCTCAAGGAGCCATGAGAGATAATGAGCAGAAAACCTGAGGGGCAACACAGAAGCCAGAGTTGGAAGAGGAGAAGCGACAGAAGGAAAGAAGGATTGGAAACACATATCAAACGTCCGCAGTGACGACGTCCTGGCTCTGAAATGCGGGCCGTGATTGGTGGGACCGGCACATTTCAACGAAGATTTCCTGATGATCTCGGACGCCCCTGCACTTGCTGATGATGGCTGAGATGATCCTGACCTCTCCCCTTGTCCCGAGGTGACGATATCCCTGCGCTGCCGTGAAACAAACACAACATCTTTCCTGCGAACTCCCACACTCTTTTCAACTTGCATTCAGTCCTCTGTACACGGCAGAGGCCAAACATCCAACACTAGACGAGGGACTTCACGATAAACGAAGTGACCATGGGCTGGTCTGGTCGCTTCGATTGAGGCAATCTAGTTAGTTGTTAGCTTTTGTGATGGCTACACCAACAGGGTACGTCTTTACTTGAAGATCTGTAATGCAACTAACACCAGTTGCATAATGGCTTGTATCAAATGCATTGATGCTTCAAAGGTCAGCTGTTTTCCATTCTCGGATTCTACCTACAGATTTAATATAAAATCAATAACTATTTGATCATTGTATAGCATAGATTTTCACCATTTATTTGTCACTTTCGAGTGACCCCTTTTTGCAGAGTTGGTGGGGAAAAAGGAGAGAGATGGGCTATCACGGAAGTTAATTGTGTTCACATTTAGATCCATGTCGCTTCTGAAACGCCCTAACAGATCTACCTGTCCATGATTTTCAACCAATCAGCATGCTCTCTGCTAGTCTAGTCTCGCTTACACATGACAGCTCCTCTTCTTGTTGGTTTCTCATTTAGACCTTCTCGATTTGTATGGTATTATCTCTTCCGTACAGTCTACACACCTGCGATGCACTGCACGGAACGGCTTTGTACTTCGAAGTAATGCGCCGTTCTAGTCTACATCGCCGCAGAAATCTCTGCGCAACTACTATTTTCTACAACGATCGTCAGTCAGCATTTATGCTGAATCTTGCTCACATCATCTCAATGCTAAGACTCGCCAGGCAAAATATACCTCGGGCAGTCTCGTGCTTCGATCCTTCCCAACTTAAGCCTCCGTCGGTGGTCATCTTACGATCACTTTCGGCTGTGTGGAGTAGGACAGGACTCGAATCCTGCGCCAACGTGCCTTTCAAACTTCACAAAGCGTAACTCCTAGTAACGTTATACGGACGATTCTTGGTTCACTCGACACGAAAGCGCCTCAATTTCCTCCACTTTGTACACAGGCGTGCTCTCCCAATTACCAGAACTTCAACCCGATTTGTCTCACGGCATTGTTTGTATGCGCCCTGCCTCTCGGCAATGTCAAGCTAGGGCGACACATTTTGTGCTTCTTAGGCGCTTTTCCAACAAAATCCGTTCTTCCGAATTTTCACGTCATCTCGCGCGGCCTCCAGGAATCGGCTGCTCCCGTTCGTGGCGTGGTTTTGTTGGTTGGGTTGGGTTGGTGTTGCAGCTCTTCCTGGATATTTCTAAGGAGGTACCCTACGTACATAAAATCCTCCTTCTGTGCCACCCCACATTGACCGCCGCTTCAATTTCCCAATTATCCAAAAGTCTGGATGCTTCATAGTTGGGAAAAGTATGATTGAAGTCGCTAGCTTTCTGTTTTGTTTTGATGGGCGAGAGAGCTTGGGAAAAATTATTAAAATTAGCCTCGCCGCGATGAAGCGTCGAGAAGGATCATTTAAGTTGTTCCGGCTTCGAGAATGGCTGCATAATCTCCCAAGTGAGGGTTTAACTGCATCATTACCATTTCATGTGTTACAAGTGTGCCAGAGGTGGCAACGATCAATAGATTGCTGCTGCAAGCCGCTGCATGCTGGAGATGAGTGCCCGAGGTTGTCGTCGAGCGTACGTATTTGCAGACAGCTAATTGGTGTTGAATTACAAGATCCATAGGATAGACAAGTATTTAGTTCCTGAACTGCGCATGTGGGGAGCTGGCTCTCCATCATTCGAGTTGTCTAGGGGCATCCATCTGTTTGATAAGTATCAAAAAAGTGAGTAATTCATAGTGACTAGCTAGCTAACCGCGCAAATGGCCTTTGTTTTTGATATACTATACCTAAAAATGTTTCAGATCAAGTAGTACACTACACATGGATTTGACCAACGTGAGGTTGCGATTCGGCAGATATAAATTCTCACTTCATAAATTCGGACCATAAAGAAACCGGAACGATTGCATTCTGATGTGTATGTCCCATTCACAAGAACTGAGGTAGATATAAATAAGAGATACTCACTAGGAAACTAGAAATCAAATGCTACAGTTGAGTCTGAGATGAGAATGACCAGCGTAAACCCACCAGAAGGATAAGTGGAAACAGGTGGCCCTTTCACGAAACTTGATTTTTGTTGTCAAAGATTCCCCTGTTATCGAGTCCAACCTCCGGCATTTCATTGTACATTCACCTGCAAAGCTCCTTCTGAACTCTCATTTATAATCCGTCTGGCCACATGGTACTCCTTCGGCCTCAGTGTAGCTTTCAAGCAACTGGCACTCCCACAGAGAAAGGCGCGAAGCTCCCTAGATCGTATTATGTAACATCGCCTTATCTACCTTGTTACTGCTTGAGATAACTGCTTCAATAGGGGCATCAAAAGGTATAGAGTAGCTGGTGAATGTTTGAACAGTCTAAGCGATTAAGTAAAGGGCCTCGGGGAAAAGAGAAGAGGAGTATCGTGATTATCGGATTCGAAAATTTAATATTTCCTCTAATCAAATCGTTAATTAGAGGTTGTATGTCATTATTTCCCTTTATGAATTTTCCTTCTTGAACAACAAACGGAAGAACAAGTTGTACATTATATCGGACGTACTTGCTCTTCCTCTTGACTACCTGCTTGCATTTTAGCTACTTGACGCACCGTTGGACGATCGCACAAATTACTTATTTGAAGTCTCTTTAATCATATCTACTCCATTTTCATATGAAAATTTGAAGAATACTTACAGTCTGAAAAGCCCATTCTATCATGAGCTGAGATCTTGTGTAATATCCCCCCTCCATCCCCATCCTCGCCTCGCATTTCCCAAAACACTAAATAAAATACTAAAAACAAAATCCAGCATAAACCACAAATCTCCCACCATCCATGCACCTTCTGTCACCAAATACACAACTCTATCCCTTCCCAATAAAGTTCTAGTTTGCGCCTCAGCCTTGCGCGAGCGAGTATCACATATATCAATTATGATATCATAGTCTCCCTCCCCACTATCTATAACATAAGATATCAGAAAATAGAATCTGATGTCAATCCCACCAAAAAAGGAAACATGCAAGATACCATCCGCACCCAACTATTCCTCGGTGTTCTGTTTGTTCTCACCCTACTAACCCTTTCCCACCTACAAGCTCGATCCATCCGTTGCGACACAATACCATCAGCCATCGATCTCAAAACAAACGTGGGTATGCTTGCTTCCTCCCCTCTCCTCGACACGGACTCTTTCCACCCGAAACAAGCAAAACCCAAATACCCATCAAACTCGATTGACGGAAACCCGCCTTCTCGTTTGGTTTTGTTTTGCTGTTTTGTTTTGGATGCATTGCATTTCGATATTAATTGGATTTGCTGTTTGTGTGGTGGCTCAATCTCCACATGCAAGCCATATATGCCAGATGCACGACGCGATATGCTTGCTTCGAAATAAGGGATGAGGCTGGATTTGGATCCATATATACACCGATATTCTTTACCTTTTCCCCTCTCCTCCGCCTTCAGTCCTATCGTTCTCTCACTTCAGATTTGTACAAGACACGAAATATTCATCTCATAATGCATTTTCATTCCCCATATTTCTCTACTCAACATTATCTCAATCCTCCTCCCTGTCACCAACCAACCCTATTTTTACTTCTCCCAAAGGCGTCTTCGTGGTATCTATCAACAGCCCGATCCGACCATCCATCCTACCGAGCGCTCTTTCCATCCAGCAAAGAACGCCGCCCAAAAAGTTCCAAGCCCCTATTATGGTTGTATTATACAGACGAACCGGCTTCCAGCCCAGGGTCCAAGAAACGAAATGAGAAGAGCTCCAACGCATCCATCATCGCCAAACATCCAATGTGCAACAAAGGAGATGGATGAAGCGGGATGTCGATGCGGAGGATAGGGATATCGTCGCGAGACGATTCGAGTGCGCAAAATCAACACCTAAAGTGTAATATGGGTATAAGAAGAAATAAAAACGGTCGCAAATCGCCGGAAACGCCTCGATCAAAAACGGCTTCGCCAAACCCACACCGCCGGGTATAATCCTGGATCTCACTACTCGCGATCCTGAACATCTTACACACACCACATCTGAATTTTGTTTAATGTTTACTGAACTTCCTGAACGAGGACAGATGCCTCGGTTGGTATCGATGGCAATGGTTTGCTAGGCTCCGGCATCGGGGCAGGAGTTTCGCGCTTTTGCTGGCTAGCAAGACGCACGCTACCTCGGACACCCTTTACTAATTGTCCGCTTTCGACACGATCTTGGATCATCTCATCGAGCATTTTGCTCATCTCGTCAACAGACTTTGTACGTTTTCGAATTTTAGGATTTAGGAGACCTTTCGACGCGGTAGCGAGCAATGGCGAAGCAGGTCCGGCCTCGTGGAGTTGGGATGTGCGTGCGGAAACTGGACTTAGAGGTCCTTCATCGAGAAGCTGTAACGTTGACGGCGAGCGAGGATCTCGATCAGCTGTATCTCTTGATCTAGCTGCGCTTCGCAGAGCGGTCAACATTCTGTCCTTATCATCAAGTCGCGCGCGCAAGTCAGCAATCTCAGCATCTTTCTCTTTCAAGAGAGTAGCGACGCCGTGGTCTTCACCGACCATGACTCCTGACTTCCCTGGCAGAGTGGAAGAGAAGTTAACCGAAGTCCTCGAGTGACTTGACCTTCTAGCTTGGAGAAGTCGCTTCTCTAGAGTCTGGCAGTAGCGGTTTTTGTCTGCAAGATCTGCTTGGAGAGCTCGGTTCTGTGCTGCCAGTGAGGCAGTTCCATCACCATTCTCACCGATTGAATCCTCATCTTCGATAGAACCATGTTCTCCGCCGGATAATCTTTGTGTTCCTGGTAGTTGACCGATGGTAGAGACCGAGTTCACTGATGATGTGCGTTCGAGTGAACGTCTAGACTTCTGTGACGGCGCCATCGACGAACGGATTGACATCTGTGAAAGATGACCACTCGAGGCCATTGCTGAAAGACGTGGGTGCATGCTCAGCGACGAGTACGAACCACTGGCATTCACACCTGTTGACTTCGAGCTCAAGATCAATCGATTGAGATGCTCAATTCTCTCCTTCAAGGCAGTTCTAGCCAACTGCATTTCTAGCATTTGCTCCTCATGGCGTTGCTCAGCTTCTTTTTCACGTTGCTCTTCGTCGTCGTCGTGCTTAGTCTTTGCTTGCCCTTCAAGTTGGCTTCGAAGGTCTAATATTTCCATGCGATACCGTTCTAGCAGCACTCTGGCGCCACCGTCCCCTCCAGCTCCCAAAGCTTCTTCTGCCTTCTTTGCATGACTGACAATATTGTTCTTGGCTCTTGCAGCGAATTTCAGCGTGTTTAAAGTCTCGCCAGTATGAGTGTTTGCCGCTGCTGCACTACCGGCAGCTCCTGTCTGGATGGTACACAGTATACTGACAAGGGAGTCTCCTGACAGAGCACCTTGAAGAAGTCTGGTAAGTTTGCTGTCTCGGTATGGAAGATGTTTCCCATCCTTGTCGGTTGGTTTTCCATCCTTATCTTTGTCGCCAGAAAGTCTAGCAATGACTGTTCCTAGAGTTAATAAACTCTTGTTAATATGAGAACCTTCTGTTCTTCGCTCTTTTGTCTCGGCGGCTCTCTCGGAGCCGGCCAAATCGATCAGACTGAGGGTAGACACTCGAACACCACCAGGGAGAATTCCAGAACGCTTGTTGTCACCCATGGCTCCGTTGCCAGGTATGCGCTCTCGACTCTCAACAACGATTTGAACGACTGCATGACTTCGGGAACTCCTCGCGTTGAATTGCGTACTTGACGTCCTCCTGGCTTGATCTCCCCTCGCGATCACTCTCAGCAACTGAGTAGGACTTTGTACAATTTCCTCCTTCAGCGGACTAGCATAGACACCACGCTTGCTGTCCTCACGAAGTTTAATTTCTTCCTGTTGACCAGCTCCGGGTCCAACCCCTCCAGCGGCCGGAGCACTCAACAGATCATGAATTTTTTCGTTGTAAATTTCCAGATAACTGACTCGGAGGAGAAATTCTCGGGATGGCGTTTCTCGAATGTATGAAAATATGTCGGTAATGGCCAACGGAATAACACCTGGCGAAGTCGCGGTACCCTGCATCGAAAAGGTCTTTCCCGTTCCGGTCATTCCATATGCGAAAACCGTTCCATGATATCCTTCCATTACTCTTCGGACCAATCTTTTCGCAGATGAATCATAAACTTTCGCGTTATTATCCTGGGTGGAAAAAACATTATCTAGTTCTGGTTAGCATTGTCCAGGTCTTATAGATCAACAAACTTGCCATAATAGTAGTCGCCCGCTTCTCTTCCTCGGTAGGAAACCAGAGATTTCCTTCCGTCAATCATCCAATCTCCGTCTGATTTATTCGAGTTGCCATTGGCGCCAGCATCTGGACGAACCCTTACACTGACAATCACATTACCCTTGCCTTCAGGAAGTTTTGATGCCCTGTTGTCACCACCATCTGCAGTGGCATCGCGACCTCGAACCCCATCGCCGTTGTCATCGAACGTCGTTGCAGACGTTGAATACGAGTCCTGGGCGGAGGAGCTTCTACTTTGTGGTGGCGATGGTAGGCTGAGCAGGCCATCTGATCCACGAGCCCCTGGCCCACTGGATATCGATCGACTGTCACCACTGCCATTGAGTAGACTTGGTGTTGTGCTACTGACATAAGCTTGGGCATTCGGACTGCTTGCCGTCTTCGGCCGTTTTCGAAGCTTGTTTCCTGGCAGCGAGGGGCTTGCTTCTGTAGATTCTCTTCTATTGCTTGCAGGCGTCAATCCTCCAGATAATGGACTCGGTGGGAGACTCGCTGTTCTGACTCCACCGCGGGGTGGTTGTGGGAAGGCATTAATACTGATTGTTTTTCGGACCGTTTTCCCAGCGGTATTTACCCCAGGAGTAGCCCGTATCTTTGGAAGCGATGTACTAAGTGTCGTGGGAGGTGGAAGTGATGATGTCGAGGGCGCGCGGAGTGCACTTCTTGGTAAGCTAGGTGTTGGTGCTGAGAGCAGTTCTGGAGAAGTGGAGAGAGCACTGGTGCTCTTGCGGGTTTTCTTGGTTGGCAAAGCTGGTAATGCTGTTGTAGGAGGTCCAAAAGACGGCCGTGAAGGCCGTGGAATAGATGCTGCCATGGTCGACTTGTCGTAGGGGACTAGACTCAAAATTGAAGTTTGCCCAATGTTGCAATCGTCCGCCCTTGTATGCTATCTACTGGTGTGTTGATGCCCAGGAGTCCATGAAACTGGTATTTGGATTTGCAGAGCTTATGTTCCCGTTACCAGAATAAGAAACCAATAGGGTATGGGAAGCAACAATTTCGTCCAATTGTTCGTCTGGGGTCAAGGAGTAAGCTCGTGGGAGGAGGGTTTCCGGTGCAGCGCAAGACCTGAAACGTTATAGCATGCAAGTCGATATGCCTGAGCAACTAGCCAAATGTTTGAACCTTCACGACTGTCAGTGCACCACACCTCACGATACTTAAAGATCATCGCATGAGGGGAGGAAATCATCGTGGCCAGAAATACAAGATTTGATGATCATCACCAAGGGGAACCAAACTTTTGGAACAATTAAGGACGATTGGGATATCAAACTCACTTTTGGAAGTCTGAAACACAGTGGCCACCTTCGATATCGATATATCACTTTCTGGTCCTCGCCGAAGCAGTCCGCGCTGCCAGTATGTATGTTTCCGCGTCGCGTGGAGGTGGAGAGCTCTGGAGTAAATAAGTTTAAATCCAATGTCGCGAAACTGTAGCAGCAATTGCCCGAATATCCTTGTACCGGCAGGCCGTTTGAATGTTCGGCAAGGTTCACTCTGCGTTTTGTATTCAATGCGTCGGTCTGCTCTCCGACACCGTGTGTGTAGTGCTCTGAGGCAGATTTAATGATTGGTGACACTGTTGTCGTGGCCGTCGACGCGAGTAAGAAGATAATGCCCTCGTTGTCGGTTGGTGTGAGAAAGAACTGGTTGGTACGATCCTCGGCTTCCAAGATCGCCAAATGGTACCTGCGACGTCAGGTTTCGATATAAGAGTTGTCAAGACCCGTTGTTTCAATATCTGCGAATCGTTGACTTTATCTTCGTTCTAGCCTAAGGAACAATGGCCTTGATAACAACTGCAATATAGGAACAGTCGATTCGAGTGATGCGGTGCCGACAGGTGGAAACTTGCAGACGCAGGGTATCACAGCGCCGGAAGCTGGCGAGGATGAATCTCTCGAGTTCTAACGCGTATCGGTGGCAGGAAAGTTAATCGAACTTCAGATCGAACGATAGAACAATACGATCTTCGAACGTGTAAGGAAGTCGCGACGGCGACGGTATGTGAGAGACTGGGAATTCGAGTGAGGGGCGGTCTTTCCTCTCCAATTCTAGGTGGTGACGGCAGAGCAGAAGCAAAAAAGAAGATGGAGATTGAGTCGAGTGCGTCTGATTGCTGCAGGTTGGATGGTGTTGCCGTTCCCCCCCTGACGATGCAGAGAGCGTGGGCTTCGGGAAAAGGCGTGCAATCCAAGTGGACGAGCTTTCACCCAGTGGGGGAGATGCCGTCAAGAGCTAGCGAGGGAGAACGTGCAGATGCGCAAAGATGCTTGGTCTGCTTGTCTACTTTGGTGTGTAAAGACTGGTGAGCCGGTGAACTCAGTGGACTGTGTGAAAGGTGGTCGTTGCTTTGCAGGATGCAACAAAGACCTGGGTTGCTGGTTGGTGAACCGAAGAGGGAGCTCCGAAGAAATTGAAGGTTGAAGACACCTGGTTAAGATGAAGACTCTGTCTTTTCTGGGGAACTTTGGTAACCTTACACACCACCGAGCTCTGAACCAAGAAGAGCCCAGAAGAGTTTGCTAAAGCCAGGGTATTTTAGTCCGTCCCAAGTCCCGACACAGCGAGAGACAAAAGGAGGTCTTGACTCTCGACTCTTGAAATTTGAGGTCGATCGCGGAGCATCTGAAATCAAACGCTAATGACTTCGTCCCAAATCGGCACTGGCCCCTGGCATGAGCTGTTGATCGGTCCGTTCGCCGAGTCTGAGTCTCCTTATCGATTAAATTGGGCACAAGCGCAGATTTCACTCCGATATAAACTCATTTTAGTCTCATTTACACATTGACACAGACACAGACACAGACCCACGCACAGAACACAACCGCTGTCTAGATCTTGGAGTCAACGACGGTCCGTAAGCCTGCACTCTGCACGTATGGGGAACGCTACACGGTTTCAAACGCAAGAAATACTTCGCGCAACAAACCCGACTACTGTAGAGCCATAGCCCATGAGATGAGAACTTATCTTGCTGGACTAAAATATGCCTACGTTAAGTTCTTACATTCGCCATTTTTAGCTTCCATCACCACTCCTCAGGATGGACAAGTGTGTTGCACCATTTCCAGGGGCCTGGCGAAACTCTTGTTCCATTGTTCCTGTGGCTGAACTCCATGCTCCTGAACCTCCCCTCCACGGCCATGCAATTTACTTGCACCACATATCAGGTTCGAAGGAAGACTCGAGAAGGAGCCCTATGGCGACGGGCCGTCCAAAACATTTACACCTGACAGCTACAACGTGCCGTTCGAATGCCATCATTTATGAACATCGCGACTCTGGAGTTCGATAGGCTCATGGCCGTAACGGCACGAGGCTTTTGGCGTTGTGGCACGGTTCATGGGAACACAGAAATCACCAAGAGGGTGAGATGTGCAACATCATTGGATGAGCCCGATACAACCCACCCGCTGACACTTATAAGCTTGAAGAGTCGAAGGCCTTGATTCAGGGGTAGTGTACCACAGAAAGATGCTCTTCACGCTTGCCCGTTGTACTAATTAGTCTAGCTTTCCAGGTTAGAGCTTGTTCTGGACTGGATCTTTACGAATTCCGCAAGGAGGAGATTCCGACTCCTGCTGGAAAATGGTGGTGATGAGGTCGTTCCTCAATGACTGATGAGGAACTCCGATTCTCCCAGGGCTCAGATCCCCTTTTGATAATATGGCTCTTCAATGAATCCACCAAAATGGGGTCAGTACGTACCACTCCACGTTATCGTCAGTGAGGGGTTGATTTTTCCCCAAATTACAATACTCCGATCCATGGCTGTCGATGCGACTCTGAGTCTGTCTTGGGAAGCTCACATGAAAATCGCCCCAAAGTGATATCGTGCCTTGCAAGGGGGTCTGTCTTTCATTTGACCCTGGACATTTGATTCCTTTCGATAACGACTAAGTCCTATCGCAGGGTAAGGTTTCTGAATAGAGATCTGACTTTTTTTCAATCGCCCTGCATTGCATAGAGTCTATTTACCCTTCGTCTACCGACAGGAAGTAAAGTACCTACTTCGGCTGTTCACGCTTGTCTCTGCGCTTGACCCCCTCGGAATCAGATCGTTCAATGTGTTGAACTCGATCAGTGCAATACTATCCTCGAATTTCTTTCCGGAAGCACCATACTGAAGGAAGTTCTGGAAGTACTCTGAACGGCCTTGCTTGAGCATCAAGAAAGACGTCATTTAGTAAACCTTCGTCAATCTCAATCCACATAGCTCGAGATTTCAGCGTAAAGCGCGAATACCACGTCCTACACTGCCAGTATTGAACACTTCGACAAGCCCGGCCCCAACACACTCTACCAAAATGAAGTCGAAGGAGATACCGTAAAATTGCTTCCATTTCCTTGTCCTTCCCGGCAGAACTCCAGCAAATTCGCCACGATTCCTTCTCGCTGCAGTAGCTGAATCATCGGCAGCAACACCACCATCCCAGCGTTGCCGAAGCAGAGATTCTGGCGCTTCCCGGTGTTTGGATTTGGAAAGTAAGAATATGAGATGAGCTCGAGCACTCGAAAGCAGCTTCAGGAAAGGCCCTGCGTTCGGAAGTGCCACAGAATAATTCTCTCGTGTGCCTGATGGTTTAGGACCTCCCCCGCCACCATTAGCAAAGACAGCATTCTCGCCACCGACAGCTAATATTGATCCAGATGCAGCTTTCGAGATACTATCAAGGGATGTTGCCGTGCCCCTTGAGCCGTTTCCTGGCCTTGAGAAGGAATCGAAGGTTGTGCCTGGCGTCGATAATGTGAGGAAGCCTGTACGCATCAGCCCTTCAACATCTTCATCCAAAAGCTGAGAATAAGGCAATTTTAAAACTGTCGGGTTTGCGCGCAACACCGAAATAAACTTCTCCTTGAGAGGTCCTGCTAGGGCGCTCTTCTCAATCATCTGTTCCAGATCCTTCACCAGGATGAGCAGCTCCCCAATATGTCCTCTTGTCTCAATCACAATCTTCCTTATAGCACCCTTTTGCATCATTTCGGCGATTTCCTTCTCCACAGCCGTCGGAGAGCTCAGCAGAGCTTGCAAGTGGGATACTACAATCGCAGGTGGCATATTGACGCGATAATTCAGAACTTCAGCTATCCTCACTGAATTCATCCCCGCTCTTTCGGGCAGTTCACTCCACATCTTCATCCGCGCAAATATCATTGCCTGAGGGACATCTCGCAGTATAAGATCCGTTGCTAAGGTTCTAACAAGCCCAATGTCATCCAAGCGGTCCCCAAAGTGATCCTCATCTTCATGCTCGACGGACTCGGGTTTTGCGGCGGACCTTTGAATTGGTTTGCGACGAGCTAGTGCTGAGTATGGATTCAGCCCTGACGAGTTTCTCTTAAAAGTAGGAGGCCTTTTCGATTTTGTGACGCGGCTTGAAAATGCAGCTTTCGACTGGAAACTCATCGTCTGCTTGTTGATGTTCGGTGAGTTCGTACAGGATGATTCAGAGCTTTGGAGTCAAGGCTCTTATCCTTATCGTCTCACGCTAGTGCAGGGCGCAAAGTGACGCCAAGGTAAGCGCAAAGCGAGTCAACATCGCAGTCAGCCTCGGCGTACCTGCTTGGCTAGAATAAATACATAAACTCAGGTAACTTTCCTCTAATTCCATTCTCATTTCCCATCACAAAAAACAACTTCAAAATGCCACCAACTGTAATCCTAATAAGACACGCTCAAGCGTTACACAGTAAGTCCTCACCCGCATAATCTAACTTTCACAACACAATGTACTAACCAAAATCTCTAGATGTTGATCATGAGTCCACCCTTCACCGCTTAAATTCTCAATATACTAACATATTCCCCCACGCGACTACGAAATCCACGACCCACCCCTCTCAGACCTAGGGTTCGGCACCCAGTGCCAGGAACTTTCTAAACACCTTCAAGAATCCGTCCCCCTCGCCCAAAAAATCGACCTCATTGTCATCTCCCCCATGCGTCGCACCCTCCAAACCGCAACCCAATCCCTTGGCTGGCTCATCGACCGCGGCGTCCCTGTCATCCTAGCTCCCATATGGCAAGAGAACTCATCTAAGCCATGTGACACTGGCACCCCCATCCCCATCATGAAGGAAGAATGGCCACAGTTCGACTGGGATTCCGTCGACCCAAACTATCCTACTAAAACTGGCATCTACTCATTTTCGAAGAAAGGACTAAGTGAAAGGGGCAGGGAAGCGAGGCGCTGGTTAAAAAACAGACCCGAGAAAGTCATTGCTGTGGTATCTCATAGTGGGTTTTTGAGGGTGGGTGTTAGTAACAAGGGGTATTATAATGCGGATTATAGGGTCTTTGAGTTTATGGAGGCGGATGGGGAGGATAGGTTGGTGGAGTGGGAGGAGACGGAGGGAAGGGGCGGTGGGCTGGGGAAGAGTGGGTTTGGGATGTATTTTCTGGGGCCGGGGTGTTATCCTGAAGAAACTGAGACGCCGGTTGAGGAGGCTGGGAATGGGAAGGTGGGATAGTAGAGCGGAATAATACTTTCGCCTTAGGAGGGTTCGTGTTTGTGGAAGCTGGGTGAGAGCCGATTGAAGAGTCGCGGTTCCCAACGTGGAAGAAGTGAAAACTTCACTGCATTTTCAGGCCTATTTTCCGCCTATAAAAGGCTGGTAGGTAATCTAAGGCATTACTAGTCTGAGATATCAAGCCTTGGAGCAGGAGTGCGTACGCCTGACATCTTCTCACCTTGAGTCTTCTAGACAAGTGAAATAATTGTCTTTGAAGATGGACAAAGAATTCCATCTATCATCCTATGATTATGGGAATGTCCAATTTAAAGCTTTGTAGCCTTTCACTAGGACCTCTCCAGAATGTATTTGAAGCTATCCGTTCGAGTAGAAAATATTTTTACAAACCTGAGGGGTTCGATGATATAATCCTATATTAATCTTAGCGATCTGGGTTTTTTCTTCGACTCGAAAGAGCTGAATCAAATTGGATAATTGAAATAGACTAGAGAATAGGAGATAGCTCTACCAGTGTATTAGAAAATTGTAATCGTTCGGCTAGCTCTTGTCATGTTCTACACAGAAGGAGAATGTGGGTGATTTCTCCACGCGTTGGTACGAACTGAGGATTTCACAAAAAGGATACTGGTGCATGCAAAATTTGTACGAAAGATTACTACGTTCTAACAATATAGAGAGCAGTCCGAGGGGAACCTCCCTCCGTACTATTCAAATCTAATACAATCCAATCCATAATTTGAATTGGGTTTGATGTAGGTTGGTAAGCTTAATTCAGATAAGAAATCAAGGTAAATCATGTGGTATAATCTTTAAAGGAACTTACTTACTCGAACTCATGCCAAATCAAGGTAATAAGTTCATAGTTTGATTCTGACTTGGAGGTCAGAGCTGTCAGTTCAAACCTGTTTCTCGCACTATCACAAGTTCCTTATCGTAGTGTTGAATGAGCTCGCGAGGAAGTTTGGCATGATGGCTCTTTTCCTGCCTCGGGGGATTATACTTGTTTATCATAATGACTGCTGTGGATTTCATCTAAGGCATGAGGGAACCTTTCTGTACACTCTTGAGGGGTAGTATCTCGTTTTGTAAAGAAGTAGAATAAAAAGTAACTTTGAACGTCTACTTGTGATGGTCCTGTGACAGCTGGACCTCAGAGAGGCATTTCTAAGGAGAGGAGATTAGAACATTACCCAAGTGCTCTAAAAAAGAAATGCTACTCTCTGCACCTTTTTCTGATGGGGTATCTATAGAAGACTAAAAGATCAATTTTTAGCAAAGTCTAGTAGAGGCAATCTAGCGAGGAGGTGAGAATATAAATCATTGATTTATCTTTGTAGTAATAACGGCCTAATTTTCTCTATTTTCAAGCATAGTTTGATAGATTCTTCTTGTAGATCCAAGAAAATAAAGAGACGCGGTTTGCAAAGTAAATTCTCAAATCCTGGTCTTCTAATTCTCACAAATTGAGCTGTAACAAGGCGAGAGTAAAGCTTCCATAAGTGGTTTGGCTTTCAGATTAGGGTAAGGAAGCCTTGACAGAAATAAGGAGGCTCCAATCCATCGAGGCTCACGCAGACAGACATAACACAACTTTGCGCTGTAAGCCGAGTCATATACGGCCATGTTCACCGTTGGCACCTTCAGCTCTAGGCAGATGTCTTCATCAACTACAAGGAACATGAGGATGTTCACTGAATAACGGGGTGCCCGACGATGTTATTCCGGGTGCTTCGGAACTGACAGTTATGCTCTCCTTAATTTGAAGGTAGCTGTGCTTCGCTGCAAGGAAAATGTACACTTGTGCCCCTCTTTCTAGCAAGGGATTGACTCAGTCAAAGAATCTTTGAAGTGCAAAAGTAAAAGAAAGGTAACACAAATAGCATTTTGGTGTGCGGATGTAGGAGAGCCTTTGCAAGGCAACAAGATAGGCTTTCCATCTCTGCAACAGAAGAGCCTCGTCTCGTACAAGAGATGTGGCTGTGCTCTTCTTGTCATCATGTACCTCGATATTAACCTTGGTGTTTCCAAGGCATGCGTCGCATTGACTAGGGTCATGTCATGTCGTAAGCAAGCTTCGGCTCGTTGTCGATAGCTTCGATCCGAGAATGGTTCTAGAAGAACAAGAATCTAGGTGACGTGCCTTGTACAGGACGCATGGTTGTCAGATGGCTTGGCGTGTCACGTCGACTTGACAATTGGAACTACAACAAAATCTAGGGAATTTAGAGCGAAAGAACGATGCGCAATTTCAATCGACCATGCTCCATCCATCTGATTGGCACAGTTAACAAGACAAATCAACAGGACATATGATGGCAAAGAATGGGCATACAGAAATTGCCCACGGCCGTTTTATTGTCGCTTGATGCGGGGTAATGGTCTCAATATGAGTAGACCAGATAATCCTGATAAAGAGAATCATATTGACTGGGCCGGCAAAGATGTATGTGCGACCGAGATCATCGAAGGGCTTCCCACAAATTTTGGCTAGGGTAGGAGAAGAACGTCCGAAATGTCCTGGAGGCTTTTCGTGAGGAGCAATGCCCACGTGGAAAGGGCTTCTGTGTGAAGCATTGAACACTCTTTGTCTGTTTTAATCGAGTTCGCAGTTGAATCTTGGACCAAGAAGTATCTCAGTATCTCTTAAGCCGTTCCTTTTCCGTAATGTAGAGATGTAGTGCAGTCAGCCAGGTCCATCATCTAGGTAGGACCGATTTGGTATCCATGTCGAAGTTTGCTGTGGCAGAGGCGTTGAAAATGGCGAGTGCTGTCAAAGAAGCTCGTCCAAAAAGGAAAGAAATATTGGCCAACTATGTGGCGTTCACAGGCATATCTATCATTCGCATATCACTTGTTGGTTGGTCGGTGAGGAGGCTGGAGCATATCGCGTCCAGTCAACTGCCCCGCCCTTGATACCTGCAGGCACAATGTCTGGATAGAACGCAAGTCGATGAGAGGAGATATATGATAATCGCTGTATTAATTGAGGATGGCTGGAGGATACTTGCAGAAGGCGGCATTTCAATGTTATTGTTCTGATCTGCCAGCAACTCCAAATCCGGTAGCTCCAACAAAAGCACGGCAACGTTCGTATCCATGCGATTCGGCTTTTGTCCTTCGAGATGAAAGCATCCAATGCATTGGTTAGAGTAGTAGGACCATTTACGAGAGCATTTGATTCATAGCTATGATAGTCTCGGTGTAATGAACTTACGAAAGAGAGTATCTTGACTGCTTTTCCATCTTCACTCGATGGAAAAACACCCAAATCGGCTAGCCTAACTTTCACTCGCCAACCGGCACCCCCCAAAGCGGGCTTCACTAGCGGCGAATGGCTGCACAGCCTCAGCCCCATATCCACCTTTCAGTCGCCGTCATCCACAACCTTTAACGTCACAGCTGGGCGGACCTTTTACTCAGCTTCTCATCGCGCATCACGCATCAACTGCCTGCTCACTGCTCAGAGTCAATGAGTGCAAAGGACCCCTCGAGCCCAACATTTTGCAGCTTCTTGGTTGTCACGACTTCACAAAATCATCTCTATTGTTCCATGAGTATTGCTTCGACGCATCAGCTATCGATTGCGGCTTTCTGTAGCTGCGCGCAAACTCGTCCCCCAAAATAAGAAGAAATCGCACGCCTGTGGCGCATAACAAGTATGCTTCGCCATCCTGTCTTGTAAGAATGTTGTGAGCTGTGATTGACCAACAATTAGACCATTTGCGCCTCGTACTGAACGTCTCGCCCCTCACTTGAAGTCCTCGTCGCGTAGACTCGAGATGCGGTTTTGACAACACCGAGAGACGACCTTGGGACATCGCGAAAGGTCCCACTACCTAGGCTTTGAACCTTTTTTTTCTCGAACAACGTAGAGAAGAGTAGAGCACAACATACATGGCTTCGGAAGAATCACCACATTCAGGAGTACCAGTCCTCAGTAACACTCCGACCGGTTCTTCTATACCTTCAACCTCGAGCTTCCCTCGAGTCCAGCCAGAAACTCCACGGCCAAAATCGCTAAAGAGAAATCGCCTTGAGCAGGCGCAAAGCTTCACGTTGAATCCAATCTCGAACGTAGGTTTGACAGCGTCCCCGTCACCGAAGTCGCCGCGGTTTAAGGGCACATTCTCGCCTGCCTTATCGCCTGCTCCCCTCACGGGTGCTGCAGCTTTGGCCGATGCACAAAGACAACAAGAAAATCTTCACAGACGTCAACCAAGCGGCATGAGCGATAACCCTTCGCATAAGGCATTGTCTTCACTGCTAGCCGGTGGCGGAACAAGTATGAGCAAACCACAGGATGCCCCTGTGGCCACAATGACCATGAGCCAAGGCATGTCCACGGCTGCCAACGCTATTAGCATTCCTAGTCCAATGCAATTCGACGACAAATCCGAAACTAGTCCGGCAAGTGTAACAAGTTTAGCAAGTTTGGGTAGTACAGCACCCACTGCGACTGCTGGGTCAACCATTGTTGCGAGTCCAGCATCATTGACAAGTGCCATTGAGCAAGAAAATCGAGATTCAAGAATTGGGAACATTACACAACTACAACTGCCTACAGAGGAGCAGTCTGCGAATCGCGCACTATCGTTCCCAGGTAATCTGCTCGGTCGACCAGATGCTTCGCGAATCCCACCACGAGGTATGAGCCTTCCAATGCCAGCACAAACTCAACATCTTGCGCCAAGATCGCCATCACAGAAAAAACACAAATGCCCATACTGCGAAACTGAGTTTACCCGTCATCATAATCTCAAGAGTCATCTTTTGACACATAGCCAAGAAAAACCTTATGTATGTCAAACCTGTAATATGAGATTCAGGAGACTGCACGATTTGAAGCGTCATATGAAATTACACACAGGTGAGCGACCGCATATATGCCCAAAATGCGATCGTAAGTTTGCTCGAGGCGATGCCTTAGCACGTCACAGCAAAGGCCAGGGCGGTTGCGCTGGGAGAAGAGCTAGTATGGGAAGTTTTGGGGGCGATGATGACTTTGAAGGCTCTAATGCTGGAGATGCCGATGAAGGGATGGATGGTGTTATGTACACGAACGGAACACCTCACCCGAATGAGGCTGAGATGACAGAAGAAGAACGTCGTCGATTCAGCCTTCCTAGTATCAAAGCGCAACATGTTGGCAACAACCAGGGAAGCGGTGATAACTACTCTCGCGCGCCAAGTACATATCCACCCGCTGGTCCTAGGCAAGTCCAAACTCAGAGCACAGGGGGTCTCTATCCTCCTGGATCAGGGAGTTCTGGAACTTCTCCGAGTGTTCACAATAGTGTGGGCGGTCATCATACACCAAACACTAGTATCTCGTCTTTACCACTTAACACTGCTGGAAGCTCGATGTTCTCCCAAAGTGCAATGACTGAAAGTCCGAAACCACTTAGTCCTGGTGGTATGCATTCACATCAGCTAGGAGTTGATTCGGCTCTGAACCGGCAAAGATCACCAAGTCTGACTACGCAGTTCCAACAACAACACTTTGGAAGACGGCAATCTAGCAGAGCATCACCACCAGTCGCTTCACTCCCTTCGCCACATGGGTCTCATGTACCAAAACTTCCTGGCTTAGCATCGTTGGCACCTCCTGACCAGAGGTACACCTTGTCAAGCCAAACCCCAAACCAGCCTGCCACTTCCAATGCACCCCATGGACAGCAACCACAACAGACTCTGGGTACAGAATCTACAAGCCCAATGTATCAGCCTTCACAGGGCTCAGGCTCGAGCCGCAGAGGACTAAGCAATTCTCTTAATCAGCAAAACAACTCGACCAGCGACTCCGACACTAACGTTTTCGCCTATGTAAGAGATTTAGAGGCGAAACTCAGAGAGATGACGGAGAGAATTGCAGCAATGGAAAAGAAGGAGCGAAGCCAAGAGGAGAGAATCAATCAACTTTCAGCTGAAAATTTCGGACTAAGAAGTCAGTATGCGAACCAAAACCAAGCACCAACTCAAGCTCTTCAATCATAACATACATCATACATGGGGCTCGGGTATACGAGGGCGCCCTATGAGCGGTTTAGTCGGCGCATAGTCATCTGTGTAGCGTAAGCTAGCGGAAAAGTGATGTTAAGATAAACATCAGACTCTTTTACTATATATCCCTGATGCGAAAATGGTTTCACAATCAGGACGGATTGGCGTTAGGAACAGGAACAGATTTGGATTTGGGGCAATTATGAAAAGTTGTTACTAATGAGGTTTCCTGGATTACTTTATGTCCAGTAATCACTTTCGGTGGAATTCTATTTGGCAGCAGCAGAAGGAGGTGGTGGTGTATTATAGGTCCACGCTGCAAATAACGCGGAGGTGGCCGTGGAGGGCAGTAAAGATATCCATGGAATTTTGGTCTACCTGCTTTGTTCTTGTTTTACCATTTTTTTTTCGCTGGATCCAGCACCCAGCGGTAAGCACTTGTTTCTTAAGAGTGTATATCAATGACAGTTATAGCGGACCGGAGGTCAATAGAATAGTGTGATAATTATTTCAATTGGAATGAGACGTGAAACGTTCAAAATTTAGCCAAGGAAATTTAGCTGCTCATCTCTTTAACAAGTTAATTTTATTCTTTTCTGCCTTAGATAAGCCGACTCTGGTCAGTCCTGCCTGGTATGGCGGTTATTCTTCTAATGGGTCTTGATACTGCTCTAGACAACTGCCTTACTGAGAGTTTCAAAGTGCTCAACAAAATGATAGCTTATCCTTGCCGTCAGCAAGTAGCTACTCAACGGGTGATCAACATTGAACTGTGGCTAGTGAGACGTATCTAGCTGTTGCATTAAAGGTACCTGCAGATTACATGTGATTGCCCAGAAACAATACTGTGTGTGCAAGGAAGGCTCCCTAATTGGAAAGGGTGAATGAGTTTTTTGATGGTTGAGAGCTTTAGTGGTCTTAATTGGGTTTCCTTATGATATGCTTCTACATTCAGGAAGAGAAAGTGTTAAAATCTTTATACAATCACGATTAATTAATTAATGTGCGCAGAGTTGCGACAAGTGATAGTGAGGCATGGGCCTTAAGAGGCTAGCTCCATCACATCGATCACATCCCTGTACTGAGGATCACACTTGAGCATGAAGGCACGTCATGGGCGAGCTGGGAATGAGCTCAATGAGAAACACATGCAATGATCTCGCAAGACACCAATTTCGCGTTCCCAACAGCTTGATTACGCATTCAGCCCTGTACAACTTCAAAGTCTGCGCGGGTTTGGGATCCAGATTAGACAGTAATTGATAAATCGACAGCGAATCAATGGCTGCTGTTGCCCCAAGCACCGAGCCTTCCCTACCGGAAGAGCGCGAGAAGAATCATCTTCCTCCTAAATCGTATGCCGACGCGGTCGAAGAGGATCCAACGCAAGAATCGCATAGTAATGGATCTGATGAGTCTACAGATAAGACTGTCGAAAGCGCGAATGGAGCTACACCAGTAAAGCTCAAGAAACATACAGCTTCAGTGTTAAAAATTGTCGCGCCGGATACGCAGGAAACAGGACCCCAGGAAGCCAACGGTTCTAGGCCAGACCTCGACAGGCAGGTATCAAAAGAGGAGTACTCGGCAACAGTATGTATTGTTATGCGGTCCCCTTCTCTTTTTATGAACTAATAACTTACAGGGCCTTGACGAGTCTCCTAAAACCCCACCGAAACATAAACCACGTAAATCTAAATCCCAAAAGCTCAGAGAGGTACAGAGCAAGAGCGGCAGCGATGGTAATTCATCGGAATCCAATAAAACAAATGGAACCGAGCTCAGCCAGAAAATGGAGGTGAATGGGATCAGTAACAGCAACAAATACGTCAAGGCCATTAGCATTGATACATCCCCAGGCGAAAAGAACGGTCGGCTTCAGAGAAAGACCACTTCCGCTTCAAATATCCCTTCCAAGAAGAATGAGATTGCCAGTGGTCGCATCGCGGGTCAGAGATGGAAACAAAGCGGAATTCGATTTGCACCCATGAACGTCCCTCTGCAAAGGAGGCTTCAAACTTTGGTTGTACTTTTCCATACGCTTTGCATAGCGATCTCGGTTTCCGTGTTCTTCTTTCTTTGCGCGATTCCATTGTTTTGGCCATTGCTCATACCTTATATGATATACTGTCTTACCTCGAAAGCATCTACATCAGGCATGCTCAGTCATCGCTTGGAGTTCGTTCGTCGATCCTCTATATGGTCGTTGTTTGCTTCATATTTTCCAATGCGGTTACACCGAACTCATGAGCTCCCGCCCACTCGGAAGTACATACTCGGGTATCACCCACATGGAATTATCTCTATGGGTGCTTTTGCATCATTTGCGACCGAAGCCCTCGGCTTTTCTCAACTTTTCCCAAACATCACAAACTCACTTCTTACCCTTGATTCGAACTTTCGGATCCCAATATATCGGGACTACCTTTTAGCACTGGGTGTGAGCTCAGTGTCCAAAGAATCCTGTGAGAACCTCCTGTCTAAAGGAGGAACGAATAATGTAAAGCAAACCCTTCCGTGTTGCTGTTCATCTGCTGACTAGTATCTAGGAAGGAATGGGCCGGGCAATCACTATCGTTATTGGAGGCGCGGCAGAATCTTTGGACGCCCAACCATACTCTCTAAGACTTGTCCTGAAGCGTCGCAAGGGATTTGTCAAGATGGCAATCCGTACAGGTGCAGATCTGGTTCCTGTCCTAGCCTTTGGCGAAAACGACATATACGATCAATTCAGCGCCGAGTCACACCCCGCAATTCATAAATTTCAAATGTTAGTAAAGAAGGCATTAGGATTCACTATTCCTCTTTTCCATGCCCGAGGAGTGTTCAACTATGACGTGGGGTTGATGCCGTATCGACGACCAGTTAACATCGTGGTTGGCAAACCAATTCTTGTTGCGCAGTCTTCGAAGCCTGCCCAGGAGGAGATTGATCGTGTACATGAAGAGTATGTGCAGGAACTTGAGCAGCTATGGAATACTTGGAAGGACAAATTCGCTCCGCATCGTAAGGAAGAAATGCAGATTCTTGAGTAACTGGGAAAAGGGATGGTATGGAATTGGGGTTTAATGGAGGGTATATTAACATGGGACTGGAGTCCCGGTGGAAAAGGGAAACAGGCTGGTATATCAAGAAACGGTGTACGATATCAATGGAGGAATCAAATTTGAGCAGGGTTCTTAATAGCACAAACGGCCTTTCTATCTCAGAGAACGACCATCTCCTACTTCCGCTTCTCAAAACTATACCTATGATTCGTGTGCTCTACATTCTACCCACTTATTTTCAAGTGATTCGCCGAAATGAGTTCCAAATTTTGAGGTCTATCGAATGAGAGACGGGCATCTAATGGTACGAGTAAACGTCTCCGCGTGAGAATTCTCCAACATTGGGTGATTACCCCTGGCGTTGTTATTGACGGCGAATTCCATGCCTTTGGATGCATCCTCAGCCTCTCGGACACGAATACGAAAAGTTGGTTTTCCCCATTCTGAAAACCGTAGATTTCTATCTTCAAAACTTCGTGCAATTGGAAGAAAATATGTTATGGCTGTAATTGATGTAATTGCATGTTGCACAAACGTTAAGACCAGAATACGAAATACTAGGCTTCTCAATTGCTATTGCTGTTGATTGATGGGGGACTCGCTGAAGTGGTGTCGGAGGATGGTACGATTGGGATCCAGCGATAGAAGCAGCAGGGGCCTTCAGCCAGGGTCGCCGCCAATCAACCGGGGCGAGATTACAAGCTCTCCTTTCCGCCCAAAAATTTAATAAAACCTGCAGTTCCTGGAAATCTCAACAACCATTTTCCCAAGTTCACTAACGCCGCTTCACCTTCTACTTCTTTCAGCACGAGGAGTGATACAAGCAGATGGGTCTTCTTGAACAAATCGCCGGCCCGCTGGGCGAGCAGGTCGCACAGAGGGGGTTAGGTGTTGTCGTTGCTGGGGGCCTTGTCGCGTTTATCGTGGTGGCTGTAGTATTGAATGTTTTGAAGCAGTTGCTGTTGAAGAACCCTAATGAGCCGCCGGTGGTATTTCATTGGTTTCCAGTCATCGGGAGCACAATAACATATGGAATTGATCCGTATAAGTTCTTCTTTGCGAATCGTGCGAAGGTACGTATATTTGCGCCACTACTGATGGGATGGAACTGATTGGGGATCTAGTATGGTGATGTCTTTACGTTTATTCTGCTAGGCAAGAAGACGACCGTGTATTTGGGTCGACAGGGGAATGAGTTTATTCTTAATGGGAAGATTAAGGATGTTAATGCGGAGGAGATTTATACAGTGTTGACTACGCCGGTCTTTGGATCGGATGTGGTTTACGATTGCCCAAATTCGAAATTGATGGAGCAGAAGAAGGTAGGTCCTCAATCTCAAAACGCGCTTCTGGTTCTTGGTTCTAAGTTCTAACTCTGTTAATTAGTTCATGAAAATTGGCTTGACGACCGAGGCTTTCAAATCATATGTGCCAATCATTCAAGACGAAGTCGAGTCTTTCGTGAAGCGCTCTTCACAGTTCAAGGGGCAAAAGGGCACAACCGACATCGTGGACGCTATGGCAGAAATAACCATCTATACAGCATCGCACTCTCTTCAGGGCAAGGAAGTCCGTGATAAGTTCGACTCGGAACTTGCAGCACTATACCACGACCTCGATATGGGATTTACTCCTGTCAACTTCATGCTTCACTGGGCTCCTCTACCTCACAATCGGGCACGCGACCACGCTCAAAGGACTGTCGCGGGTATCTATATGGATATTATCAAGAGACGAAGAGTCAATGATAAGGGAAAGAAGAGCGATATTATGTGGCAGTTGATGCAATCCACCTACAAAGACGGCACTCCAGTCCCAGACAAGGAAATTGCACACATGATGATTGCTCTTCTTATGGCCGGACAGCACTCCTCTTCTTCATCTAGCGCCTGGATCATGCTTCGTCTTGCATCGAGACCCGACATCATGGAAGAGCTCTACCAGGAGCAACTCCGCGTACTTGGCCCAGATCTGGCACCACTCCAATACGAAGATCTTGCAAAACTTACCTTACACCAAAACGTACTTAAGGAGATTCTGCGACTTCATACCCCTATCCACTCAATTCTTCGCAAGGTCAAATCGCCAATGCCCGTCGCCGGAACAAAATTCGTTATCCCAAGCTCTCACACACTCCTCGCATCCCCCGGATGCACTAGTCGTGATGCAGAATATTTCCCAAATCCTATGATGTGGGATCCTCACCGATGGGATGTGGGTTCCTCTGGTGTTATTGGAACTGATAACGTTGAGGAAGAGACTTTCGATTATGGTTATGGATTGATTAGCAAGGGTGCTAAGAGTCCATACCTTCCTTTCGGTGCTGGCCGGCATAGATGCATTGGCGAACAGTTCGCCAATGTTCAGCTGATTACAATCATGGCCACGATTGTCCGTGAGTTCAAGTTCAGAAATATCGATGGAGGCAAGACAGTTGTGCCTACCGACTATACCAGTTTATTCACGAGGCCAACATCACCGGCAGTCATTGAATGGGAACGAAGGGATAAGGCTTAAGGGTTTGGGAGGAAAGGATGATGCATAGCTCGGCGTTTCTGTTTGCGAGATAACATAATACATACTTAATACAGATGGCCACAGGCCTTTTATGCCAAGAAATCTTCACATGTTCCCCTCAGTGGTTGCTCTCGGCGGCTCCAGTCCAAGGCTTGGATAGTTGGAGAAATCTCACGCAAACAGCTGGTGGCAAATTTACAAGCTGACAGGATGGACAGTCTCAGCTTCTTGGAAGGTTTATCTTGCCTTGCTTCACTTTGAAGGAAGATAGCAGTTCTTGTGTTCGGAGGAGGCACTTGAATGATTGCTTGAGCCTCTGGGAGAAACCAATCACAAGCCAGGGTCGCCTTGTTACTAACCGGACTACTAGGCAAACTCTCTCGCGGGGGGCGTTGCGATGACGAAAAGGCGACGGACGAGCGAGCTTTACAAAGGCTAAGTTGATTCCCGAGATAAACATAGTTTCATAATTTTAATCCCCAAATTCTGTGATTCAACAGATGTGATACTTGAGGATCAATTGCTTCGAATTATTACCGAATTATTACCGAATTATCTACAATAGTCCTATCATCCAGGAAAGGTCCGTGGCTGGACCCTGCATTCCGAAGCATTTTGCCGACCACCAACTCAACAAAAGCGGACCCCTTATTCGCCGCCGGTTGCGCCCATTCGTAACTGTAAATATTGGAACCCCCATTGACGACGCTCTTTTCACTCTCGTGGGAGAATACACAAACTGCTCGACGGCAGATCCATTCCTTACAGCCTCTATACCTATCAGCTGTCAACTTTCACCCGCGTGTGTACTTCTGCATCGAACAAATAGGTGCTTGACATCTCGACAGGGACCGTTTATCGCACCGAGGTCAACCCCGCCGGATCGCATTAACAGACTTCTTGGTTTTGTACCACCACCAACGGTACTAACAAACAACGACAAACACGACGGATATGCGGTGTCTTTCTCCATCGTCGTTGACGGTAGAATACAACGATAATGATTCGACGGCGATCTCAAGTGGGACGGACGAATTGAAACCAGGGCCGTATAGGAGGAGACATTCTTCATTCCATCCGAAGCGGAGGAATTCTGATAAGTTGGAAGCGGATGAGGGGATAATTATACGGGTATGGCAGTCACCTCTAGAAGGATGAAGCAAGTTACTAACTGGAGGAAGCTGGACCTCTTCTTGACCGAACTCGAGCGCCGACTTGACTTCCTCGAGAACTACGGCAATCTCAATTTCGACTCCAGTATCTCCCGCGCTTATGCGACGTTACAAGCTGTGCGAGCAAAATGCTCGCAAGTCTCCGATGAGGTGATAGGAGCTGGGAGACGGAGGGCGAGGATCATGGTTGAGACTGTGGAATCGAGATATCAAGATGCGATGGTGGCGAAGGAGAGCTTGAATGAGAAGGTGCATGAAGGGATAGGGCTGCTCGACAACATCCTGACGGAATTCGAGGCGAAAGCATATAAGATGAAGGAGAAAGGATTTTCTAGTGCTGCTGGAACTCTGATGGACGAAGGGAGAAGGGTGGTTGATGGTGGGATTGAACGAGCTCGGGAGGTGATTGATGAAGGTGTTGAGAGGGCGCGAAAAGCAGCGGAGTCTTTGGAAGAGCATATCGAAGCTGCTATTGCTCATGCCCGAGAGAAAGGCCTGATCAAATACGATGAACTCCCGGTTCCTTGGAGGATAAACCCCCATATCCTCAAAGGTTACCGATTTACCGAGTCGAAAGTGGATTGTATAAGATCCGTGTTTGGCATATCTAATGAGTCGGTCAATATCTGGTCTCACGCAATCGGACTGCTCATCGTACTCTCAATCGCATTCCATTTCTACCCAACAAGCGTTAACTTCTCAGTCAGCACCAACACAGATGTTGGAATAGCAGCAGTTTTCTTCTTTGCTGCTTGCAAATGCCTGGTCTGCAGTACCATGTGGCATACCATGAACAGCGTAGCGGACCAAACGTTGATGGAGCGATTTGCTTGTGTGGACTACACCGGCATTTCGCTACTTATCGCGGCATCCATCATGACTACAGAGTACACAGCGTTTTACTGTGAGCCTGTGAGTCGATGCATATACATGGCAGCTACTGCTACCCTTGGTATCGGAGGAGTCATTCTACCATGGCATCCAACATTCAACCGCGCCGATATGGCATGGGCACGGGTAGCATTTTACGTTACCCTAGGAGCAACAGGCTTCGCGCCCGTTGCCCAACTCAACATCACCCGCGGCGCAAGCTGGGCATGGCAATTCTATGCTCCCATCGCGAAGAGCATCACCGTATACCTAATCGGTGCCGTTGTCTACGCTAGCAAAGTACCTGAAAGATGGTGTCCGGGAGCATTCGACTATTTTGGAGGTAGCCATAACTTGTGGCATCTTGCTGTTCTTGGAGGGATCCTGTTTCATTACGTCGCTATGCAAGAGTTCTTCACTGGGGCATTCGCGAGAGCTGAGAATGGATGTGCTTTATATTGAATTGGTGCATTAGATAGCTAATGAGGGCGTACCGTGCATGGCGAAGGAGTTTGCTTGCTTGGGTAGATAGACTATGATATATGTTAGAATGAGATTTTAAACCTAGTAGTCTTGTACTATTTGCTTGAGTGTGTATATTGTGAATGACATTATGTAATGCAGTGCATTTCCATATCTTTGTTGTAATATGTCTCGCTCTCCTCACCTCTTCGGTAAGAGACTCTTCCGAGGGAGAAGAGCTAACACCTACTTTCATCCCATTTCCCGTCTTCAATGTTTAAGTCTCCCTGCTCGCAGCTATTGCCATTATATTTACATTCCCGTTCCGCGTTTCCATTTCTACGGAAAAGAACAGTGGGTGGTATCGCTCCTCTAATTTCCACTTCATGTTTTCTGAGCTATCTAATATATTCATCGCTCTTCTCCTCGACATGTTCAAAAAACAACCCAAGCCTTCCGTTCATTTGCATTCGCAAGCTCCCGGTTCTCCCTTTCTCGCACTGTCACTAACAACACCTCATCTGCTCTTCTCAACAATTTGTTTCGCCGAACTCTTCTCTATACTCAATCGATCGCATATTATCACCACATGCAGGATGAAAGCTTCAACAACCTTCTCTCTGGCCCTCTTCGCCAGCACAACCCTCGCCTCCACCCCACTCCGCAACACAAACACAGACAACTTCGAGAGTCTAGTCACCACCATCCCACAACGCAAACGCGCTACCAACGAGACCTGCGAGAAGACCCATGGAGGTGGGAGTGTCGTGTGTGGGGATTTGGGGAAGAGTCATTTTTATTATGACCCTAGGAAGGGGAAGGCGAGTTGACATTCCTTTCTTTTGCTTATTCATGGAGTGGAGAGTGAGGAGAGAGGGCGAGGAAAGGCGAAACGGGAACAGAGATGAATGCTAATTTGATGTGAGTGAGTATACATGCTACCCTCTAAATTTTGGGTACTGCAAGAAAGGCGATTTCTGCGCGGCGGTGGAGGGGTTTTGCTGCCATGATGTTTTTCCCCTTCTCCCTTTCTCCCTTTCCCCCTTTCTTCCTGTCCCTCTTTTCCCTTCTCATCCCTTCCTTCCCTTTACTCTCCCTTACTAAAATCTTCACACAGGGAGAAGATCCTCAAGCCAGCGCTCAACGTCTCAATTCCGTCCCCCAGCCTTCCTTTAGTGGTAACTCGAGTATGACAGCGTCGCAAACTTCCACGGTAACAAGCTCAAGGACTGTGACGGCGACGGTTACGGTTGCTAGTGCGGCGGGGACGGGAGTAAGTGTAGTGAAAGTGCCGGAGGTAACGACTAGTGCGGGTGGAAAAGAAGTGGGTATTGCTAGTGCGAGTGGAGGTGGAAGTGTGACGGGGAGTTCTAGGGAACCCGTCGTTGCAGTTCTTGCTACGGCAGGGAATGAGACGTTGGGGAAGGATACTGTGGCGAGGAGTGGGACGAGGAGTGTTGGTGTCGAGTTCCAGGGGGCTGGAAGAAGAGTAGTGGTGAAAGCGGAAGGTGGATTTTTGGACTTGTGGTTTTGGGGCCGGGATTGGGATTTGTGTTGTGAGTGCGATATGAGGGCGAGGTGTCTAGGGAGAACACGTTTTAATGTGGGATGGAGTGTGGTGTATTCGTAGTTTTGTGCTTGAAAATTCTGGTGTTATAGGATTGGTAATATGTTGAAATAGTTTGTTGATGTTTAGCAATACACAATACTAAATTCATGCCTCGTGAACCTCCAGCATTGTTCCAGAGCTCCAAACAGCATCTTGACATATCTCTCCCTCTTTCATCTCGCCCGGAAACTCAAGACTCTAGAAGAATCGAAGACTCGATAAAGTTCATTCGGGCGATAGCTCGCTTTTTATTTCACGTCGCAAAACATTTGCTCGAGTTACGCAGGCCGAGAGCAGTCAGCCAGATTGTGATTGTAATTGAGCGAGCTGAGGCTCGGGAGATAAGGGAGGGCGAGCTCTAGTCAAGCGCGGAATGGGAGGCTGGATCTTCGAAATGATATACAAGCCTGCGGTCAAGAATTCGCCAACAAATAAATTCTCGACAATATACAAATCTTCTCTCACAACCTACGCTCTCTAATAGCTCTATTAGGTTAGAAAATACTGGATCAAACTGAACCGAACTATGAAAATCATAAAGCCCCCTCGGTGGACATAATTACTTTCCTACTTCTGTGTCCGAATAGCTGTGATAGGCAGTTGCATCCCTTCGGCCTGGATCGAACTTGACAGGTATAAAGCAGTCTATTTCTACAATATATAAGAATCATATATCATCTCTTCTAGTACCGGTTCAAAAACTGTGCCCGTTATACAATCGTCCTAGAAGTGAGTAATGTGATATAGACATCAAATTTCATACCAAGTTTCATTGTATTCCACGAATCAATGAATTTATGAATGTGATTTTAGTATCTTGTTTTTATAGGCTCTTTCGCCCCGGGCGTGAGGAACTTTAAAATCCGTACACCACAGGATATATAACTATACTCTAGAAAACTTTATAAGAAAGCCTTAGATAACTATGTTGTATTGAGGGATATTATTATGTAAGATACCACTTCTCCAAATTAGAACAGATATTATTATAGTCACGTTTTAAGGTATAGAGAAGAAGGCGATGTCGCACGGGCACAGCTAGTTTTCCTGTTTCCTGCGGTATAAAGAAGGCACCGTAGATTCCTCGACAACAAAAAACACGTCGACAACCCAAAAAATCGATGATAATTCCCTATCCTCCTATTACGTGAATTCTTACACTATACCTTCAACCTCCAATCCGATTACAGCCTCATCCTTTTATATCTCTATCACAAAGGCGTGTCGATTCACTCTGAGGATGTTGTATTATAGGATTTTCTCACCTGGCAATTTTAGCCTGTATCTCCTGCCTGATGTTTCACTTAATAATAGATAGTATTCTATATAACTTGTCCTACTTTCTTCAAACACTATTCCTCCTAAGAACAGGTATTCAATTGCTCTAAAGTGTTCTATTAAGCAACAGGTATATTTTGTTACGAGGAATGAAAAGTGATATTTATACCCAACAATCTGGGAGGGATTGGAGTAAATGCTGAAGTGAAGTGAAGTGTGAGGACTTGAGAAGATGAGAGACATAAGATGAAGGGGGGAGGTGAAGGAAGGAGTACTGTCAATATAGCCCCCTTTATGTCCTTCTCATCTCCCCTGGCCCAATCCGTTGTACAGTACATTACATGCCAAACTGCAGTAATCAACTCCTCCTTCTCTCCCTATCCCCACCACCCCCACTTGACTACTCAACCTCACACCATACACAAAGGAACTAGACAAAACTAAACCAAACGAAATACATCTCCCTCATCCACCACGCTCTGAAGTCACAACACCATGAACCACTCCTTTTCACAGCCAACCAAGCCAGAGACTTCCAAGCTGTCTTATCTGATGATTTATTACTGCTAATTAAGGGACTTCCATAACAACCGATTATTCTCCTCAGTTAGTGACACGGTTTTTAACAGCGAATGAGGTTTCATGTAAATGACTTCTTCGTCTCTGTATATGAGGAAAGACCAAACAGCCATACAACTACCAACCTCACAATCCCATCCCATCCCATCCACCACCTTACCACCCACCACCCACCTCCTCCTTAACAACCCAAGCCCATCCCTCACACTCTCATCACAAACGACAGACAATCCTGCCCCGCATCCACGGGCGACGAGAATTTTTTCGCCCTCAGGAACGGTGAGATGACTCGATGTTATATTTGCATCTGAAGGAAGGCCGTCTTTCTCTCACTATCCTCTCATCCGTCCCTCGCCTTTTCTCACCTTCCCTGCCTCGAGCTGAGTCGAAATTTCTCGACAACAAAACGCCCCACCATTCCCTTCACGTGCTCACCACAGTTCACATGCTACTGTACTCTGCACCACACTCGATCTCGATGATATGAGGTACATTCCCCGCGCCGTTTTTATTGTTATTTTTGTTTTTATTACTTTCTATATCTTTGAGTCGGAGATCAAGTAGCAGTCGCAGTCGCAGTCGCAGTCGCGTCAGGGGGCGGGGTTGTCTAAAGGAACTTGATGTTTGCATTTGTCGTGTGAAAAGCCAGTGGTTGATTGGCCCGTTCGAGTGAAGTCTGTAAGAGAGCAGGGGAATCACAGTTGTGCTGCTGGCATAACACAAAGTATTGTGGCCTGGTATGGTGCAATGATCAATGGGAACCATGGTTTAAGAACTCACAATGATACAATGCTAAAGATTGACGGACGAAGATATTCACGAACCTACAGATCATGGAGTTCAAGGACGGGAGGATTCTATTCAACGACTTTATTACCATTGATTTCAGATAGGTATTATGATACCAGATGCAATAGACACTAATTTATACAATACATCCTTCGCAAGATGATGCCAAAATTATCACGCACGCAAAAAATCAGAAACTCCAAAGTGGTATCCCCGTATGAACTTGCTTCTTCATTAATTAAGAGACAGATACATCCGTGAAGGCATGACGGGGAATTGGTCCTCTGATATTATCCACAAGATCATCATCCCCTGTTGAAAATGGCCACACAACAACTCCCTCCGTGCTCACACACAATCAGATCCGGGGTCTCCAGCCCACCAAATATTTTCGCCAAAAATGTACAATTGGGTATCCTTCCATTCGTTTCGCAACAAAAGAATGACTTTTGATCGGTTCGACTCGGTCACATCGTCGGGAGTCCCGGAGTGCTGACGGTGATTTACTGGAAGGCGTGGATAGCACCCCAATGTTGCTCACAACCGAACTCACCAGCTGGCTTCCATGGGTCGTCAACGTAGGAGAACATGACGGACTTGCCACCAACAGAGTCGGCGATGGACTTGAGGGCCGTGGCTTGCTCAGCCTTACCTGGGCAAGCCTTTCCGTTGCAGGTACCTGCGGATGGCCATCCGGTCTCCAAGTTGATCCCGGTCTTTCCTGGGCAGAGACCGTCGACGATCTTGAGTTGGGAAGCAGTGAATGGTCCGGCATCGGAAGCGGAGACATCGGCGTTGAAGAAGGGGTGAATGTTGCAACCGACAACGTCAACGGCACCGCAGAGAGCACCGGAGTTTGCTTGCCAGGTGTTGAGAGGCTCAGTGGTGGTGCATGGTCCGGAGTAACCAGCGGAGCTGAACTTGGACTTGCACTCCGCGATGAAGCTGGCAAGCGCGCTAGCGGTGCAGTAACCGTTGAAGACAGCCTCGTTACCGATAACAATGAGGTCGACCATGCTGAATTTGCCCCAGCTAACGATATCAGTCACTTGTTGGGAAGCACCCGAGATACCAGTGCTGCTGATAAAGACACCAAGGATCAAACGGAGTCCGTGGGCCTCGGCGGCAGCACCAATGTTAGGAAGTCCAGAGCAGTCGGTGCTGTAGACACGGACGACCTTGAACCCAGCCTTGGCAATGGCCTCGATATCAGTTGCGACAGATGACTTGTCCTTGCAATCACCAGTGGTGGTGTATGGGGAGTAAGTCATGGCCCATTGGTTGCCAGAGTTTCCGAGACCACCAGATGAGGCTGATGGAGAGGACTTGGCCGCGGGGGCGCTGGACGCAACTACGACTGGAGCAGGGGCCGAAGATGGAGCGACGACAACGACCGGCTTGACCGAGGTGGTTGGGGCCGGTGGAGGTGGTGGAGGAGCGACAGATGTGGTTGGCTTAGGAGCTGGCGCGCTCGACGCTGTCAATGGGCAGAAGATGACATAATTAGTCTCGATAATGGTGGTGGTGAGAACTCCGCGAGTGTACGTTCCTGGAGTGTAAACGGCTGGGGTTGGGTAAACCAAGACGGTGGCAGTGGAAACGCTGGTGGTCTCTGGAGCAATGGTGTAAGTACCGGCGGATGGGCAAACATAGGTGGTGGTCAGGATCACGCTAGTCACGACGCCAGAGTTGGTAGAGACGGTGGCATATGGGCAGACAACGGTTGTAGCCGTGCTAACAACGGTGGTGACACCTCCATAAGTTACTGGACCGGCTGGGACGGAAGTGGAAGCGGCGCCACAGACAGTGGTTGTCTCCTTGATGACCACGGTGGTTGCTGGGATGGTGTAGACACCTGGGGTTGGGCAGACAGAAGCCAAAGGAGTTGGCACTGGTATCTCAGGAGTCTTGGTGCTTGTTGGAATGGTCACCACTGGTGGGGTTGAAGAGGAAGTGGTAACCGCAGGTGGTGGTGGTGGTGGAGGAGGAGGGGCGACCGAAGAGGGAACTGCTGGGGCAGTAGTAGCTGGAGCAGGTGGGTTATAAACTGCGACGAGGGGTCAGCGCGCCCGATATTCCAGATAAAAACAGAGTATATAATTCTCTTTGGTGGTCTAATATACGTACGGGTACCCTCTCCAGTGATCGTAGTGTAAATGGTGGTGCAGCCACAGGTCTCCGCAGAACCTGAGCCAGTTCCTGTTGCCAACAAGTTTCTCTCCAAGTGGAAAGCCTGGTGAGCATGTCTGCGAGCGTGATTGTGGGCTGCGGTGGCACCGGTTGCAACCGCCGCAGCGATGGCAAGAATTGAGGCCTTCATTTTGATCAACTGCAAATCAAGTCCGAAGAAAGTATTAACAGTAGAGTCGAATTAGATGTATGTACTGAGTAGTTCGTACTTCGTTAACGAGTGCCCGCTGAAAGAGTGAAGCGGTGGTGATGGAAGAATGAATGTATGGGCGACGACGAGATCACAACATCAACATCGAAGGAGGGAAGAGAAAGGAAGAGAGAGAAATGGGATATGGCAGGCTAAAGAGGCTCGAGTGGGAGCACGAGAAATTAGTCGGTTAGGGCGAACCACCCTTGCCTGACCTTGCTTGACCTTGCCTGACCTTGCCTGACCCCTGTTAGGCGGGCAATGACCGGAAATGGCAGCCGCTGGTTGGCCCACTGGTAGGTTTTGCAAGCATTGAGAGGCATGTTGAAGGGCGCTGGGGTATGTTCTGCTGCCGTGCTCGTCAACGTCCGCTGGCTCCAAGATCTTTTGACGAAATTGACGAGAGTGACTAAAAGGACTAAAAGGACCAAATGGACCAAATTGACCAAATTGACCAAATGTGGCACATCCTCATCCCCATCTCGAAGTTGGAGGAGTTCCCTTGGAAAAGGGGGTTGGCTTCTTCGAATGGGCAGCTCGAGAGGCACGCCCACACCCACGCCCACACCCAATCCCACACTCAACGATTGCATAGCTAGAGTGACGCGCTCGACAACACCAGTGCACACAATTGACTAAACTGACTAAATGGGCGAGCAATTCATTTACAGTGCTAGCGCAGGTGTGTGCCTGCTGACTACGAATGCCAAATTAGAAGCTGTTGATGCACCTGTCAAGCGTCTAGAAAGAACTTCTCTCCCCCCTTCCCAGCTCTCTGGCTCAAAAAGGAGCAACAAGAGAGGTCAAAAGTGCTGCGGTCTAATTTGCGGGGTCACGCCGGGGTGCGGTGTTCCTGACTAGCAAGGACCAGTATCCTTGGCGCATGCTGGCCTAGTGCTTGCTGCTTGCTGCGTGCTGATTGCTGCGTGCTGCTTGCTGCGTGCATGGCGCTCTCCTTTGCTGTGGACTGAAAGAATGAGTGTTGGCCTCTGCTGGGATAAAAAAAGGAGGCGGCAAATGAAAGCGAGGTCTTCGTAGCGACCAGCGACCAGCGACCAGCGACCAGCGACCAGCGACCAGCGACCAGCGACCAGCGACCAGCGACCAGCGACCAGCGACCAGTCACCAGCGAACCACCTGCATCAGAACTCATAAACAGGACGACGCAGCTTCTTTGCATCACCGTGAGATCGTCATCATCAAATCAAGCACAGACATGCCAGAAAAGAAGCAAACAGACGGACGTCAAATGCCGACCAGCAGATTCTTTTCCTATTAAATTGATGGCAAACGTCCCCATCCAATATCCCTTCCTTAGTCGTGCTTTGAGAGGTGATCCGTCAAGGAATTGACAAAATTCCCTCGTGAGCCTTGAGGAAGTCCAGGACGTCGAGGAGCCGCTTCACAAAATGACCGTCACAGTGATCACACTCGCTACTGTCTCCATGAGCCAATGACGTGGCTGCCATGCTCAAAAGTCCGAGATTTCCACGCCGTTTCGTTTCCTTTGGTCTCTCATTTCTTTTGGAAGCCATTCGTGCCAGACCAAGATGTTGTGCATCTCCCGAACTCTCCGTGCAACCAGCCGCCGCATGGTCCCGGCGACTCAGCGCTCTGATTCTCTGAATCATCTGAACCGTCTGAACCATCTGAACCCACTCATCCTCCCACCCCCCCAAGATCTTGTCTCCAGGGACGAGAAGTTGCCAACTTGCCAGAGACACAACAATCTCACGATCCCTCTTCTTCATCAAACATCCTTGGATGCCCGCGACTTGGGTTCTCCAGCAACATCTTGGGCATCTCGGCACCCCGGTAGAATCCAGATCGACTTCCGAATCCAACCTAACACTTTCTCCAGGTGCTGGAACTACATATGTGGCTTCTGCAATCTGCATCCATGCGATGGTCCCCCCCCCCCCCTAAACCTAACC
>LLCE01000211.1:0-39527 GCA_001414415.1 Hymenoscyphus repandus | reverse complement strand
ACCACTCTAACAAACTCCCCGCCTATGCAGCTCGTATAGCCGAATACAGCTAGAGTCTGTTTCCCTTCCTCAGCTCTTGTCGACGCCTCGTTCAACAGCCATTCACGAATGACATGACCTGGCGACTAGAAGCACAGTCACCTGCATGATCCTCTTCCTCAGCTCTTGTTAACGCCTCGTTTAACAGCCAGTTACCTTTCATGAATGACATGACCTGGCGACTGGTGGCATAGTCACCTGCATGATCCTCGAGATAGTCGCTTCAGGTAGATGAAAAAGCTCGAGATCGAGGAGATATGACTGGTCCGATGGCCAATCCTATACGAGGCACAGATCAACTCGGAGTGTGATGAACGGGCCAGTAAGCTTTGCTCGATACCATTCCCTTCCTGGCGGCTGCTGGGTGGTATAACGAGTGGATGAAATAACGCGAAACCGTATTGACAAGGGAGGGCCGAGCAGGGCGACATGGCGATCGAGAGCAATTGAGGAGGTGCGTTATTTTAGGCCTTCTGGAGGATAGAACGACTCTTTATCAGTCTCCGGTTGATAAATCGTCGTTGCGATCTTCACTCTCTTCGCCGTGTCGAAGCTCAAACTCAGAAAATTAGAACCAGTTCTAACTTCTACGGTCTTTCAGACTCAAGAGACTGGTTTTAAGAGTTCAAAACACCTTAGCTTGATGGGCAAGTCGGAATTTATCCCATAAAATTTCTAGGCGTGTTGGTTTCCTACCCAGCCCTTGCTGGCCACGCGTGAGGGGAGTAATTGTGTGGCAAGCCGTCGGGTATAAAGCTCCAGTCCCCTCCGTTGGCCGCCTCTCAGCCTATTCGATTCACTCTCTTTTTCATCTTAACGTGACCACTATCAAAATGGTTCTCCTTCGATCTCAAACAACTGGGTGCCACTCTGTCGACCTAAATGTCATGGCAGACAACACAGGGAATCCACCTGTGCCCGCTCTCGCAGATGATTCTCCGATCGAAGCAGGAGTCGAGTCGCTAGCACCAGCCAGCTCAACACCTGAGTCGACAGCTCCCACGGAGAGATCTGACCCAACACCAGCCAGCCCGAAGCCTGCGGCAAAGCTCGCAGATATTGCTACTCCGATCGAAGCAGGAGTCGCGTCGCCAGTACCAGCCAAATTCACACCTGAGCCGACAGCTCCGACCGAGAGATCTGACCCAGCAACCAGCCCTAGACCTGCGGCAAGTCTTGCAGATATTGCTACTCCGATCGAAGCAGGAGTCGAGTCGCTAGTACCAGCCAGCCCAACACCTGAGTCGACAACTCCGACCGAGAGATCTGACCCAACACCAGCCAGCCCGAGACCTGCGGCAACTCTCGCAGGTACTTCTTTGATCGAAGTAGGAGAAGCGTCGACAGTTCCGAACGAGAAGCCCCACGAGCGTTTAGAAAGACGACGAATGCAAGACATGGAGCGGCTTAAATTTCTACAAAATGAACTTGATACAACCAGAAAGACCCTGGAACCTCAGATTCTTGCTTTAAGGGAGACGCTTAAAATTCGTACGTTTCAAAGAAGTGATTCGAGGTAGAGCTAATAGAATGTATTGTAGCACCCCCTATTATTGACCTCACTAGAGATGAGGAGCCCGAAAAAGCCTGGTTCACTCGTTATGAGGTAAACGTTATGTTGGACTCGTTCAAGTATGAGATGAAGAGCGAGATACAGAAATTCTACGTAGGTAGGAAGCGGAGATTTGAGGAATTCAATCAGTTAGAGGTCGGCGCTCTTGCGGGCATGACACGCGCTCTCAAAAGGAAGATAGAAGCCACTCGCTCGGAAGGGCTGCGTAGTTGAGAATCTTCTTGGGTTTTTGTGATATTTTATTCTTGGACTAGCTTTAGACATACTGATAATTCGGGGATGGACCGCGAAATGGTTCTCGTTGTATCTACCATCTTTAGGAAATTGAATTGCGACTATTTATGGGCTTTGAACCGAGTCTCTATCTTATGCATCGTTTGATGAGCACCATTGACCAACAATCATCGCTTTACTGAAGTTCTCACTAGGTCATCAAAAGCCCATCGGAATGACAGCGGTCTCATCGTGAAGTATGAAATTAGCTGGAAGCCAGGCCGTTTCTGTCCTTTGGATATCACAGAACACAATTACCGTAAATCCCTTACTAGCGAGCTGAGCAATATCACTCTGATAGCTGTCTCTATCCGGGAATTGATCCCAAATAACATGGAATCTTCTGTCAAGGTGATCAAAGGGTAAGGCCCTCGACGGGTCAGAAATTTCAACAAAAGAGTCGTCATGCTCGTCGCAGAAATTGTCGCAGGAATCACCAGAAGAAGAGTCTTTGTGAGAAGGTTCTAGAAAAGATAAGGGATGACATGGATCGAACGCTAAATCCAATTTCGAATTGTCTAATAATATTCTACTACCATTCCACTATACAAATCCATTTTCCTCTAACCAAGCCGTGTTGCGTGCCAGTAAGCAAGAGTAATATGCAGCTGCCACTGGCCAGGCAGCCTCGACCATGGTCGTTGCCCTGCTCGAAAACGCATGAATCTTCAGAGCTTTTGCAATAAGTGCACCCTTCTCCTCAGACCGGGCTGGTAACTCTACACGTTTATCTGTAATTTGAAAACGCTCCATATCGTCTCCGCCGGGCTCAGTAGGGTCGTAGTCCGGATTAAAGTGACAACCAGGGAATATCTCGCCCAACGTATGCTTTAGTTCTGGAAGGTATGACTTGAGTACGACCATCTCCCAAGACTCATCTAGTAACTCCAACACACTGGCGACCTGATGGAGTGTCCCAACTTCGTCAAGCTTCACAAGTATTTCTTCACCATTATGACTTCCCAGATTAGACATCCGGACAAGTGTGTATGACCCGCAATCAACTCTAGACAATTGAGATTCCTGATAAAATATTAGTATTACCACTTGTAAATGAATGAGGCGAACTCACTAAGACGTTATAATCATATTCAAATGATGTTTGTTCGCATCCCTGGCCGCGTCCAGGCCAGATCACATTGATAGCGTTTTGGAGAAAGCCAGTCTGCGCTCTCCTTGCTCCTATACAACACATATCCGTACTTCAGCTGTTGGCTTTGTCTGGTCGAAATCGCAGTGAGGGTCCTAATCGGAATGTTTTTGCTCGATTTGGTCAGCTGGAACGTAATAAGACTTCCACAACTTGCTGCTTCGGGAATGCAACTAATCTCCTTGATAATTAGCATAGGTTTTCAAGAAAGTAGAGAGCCTTACCGGGTCGTTCATATGCGTGACCCAATTTCCGTTTGCTTCAACAGTCCTTGGATTGGGGAGGATAGCGGGGCCGTGAGTGCGGGCATCTCAACCACTTTGTAATTCATTGAAAGGAAGGCAAACAATGTAGAGGCGACGACTCCTCCCTTGAAGAAGGAAGTCGCCTGTACAACCATTAGTGGTTATTTGTGCACAGACCTGGAAAGACTCACAAAATTATGTGCAGGCTTCCACAAATTGCCGGGCTGGGAAGAAGTACCAACAGACTCGAAAATGACCGATTAGGACACGCGTCTCGCCCCTTACATGGTTGACCCTCTCCAATAGGAGAGCAAAGCAAGCGTCACACATACCTACCCAAATTGGATCCTATGGTGGAACCTGTCTTCACCTGCATGTTTCTGCTTTATTCATCGCCACTAGTGCTATGTCAACTGGTAATGAGAATTTTTCACTTCCTGGAGAGCGATAATATGCCAGCGGAAATGATTTCTGAGCGATATGCAAAGCTGTGAAGTACAGCAGCTCACTCACATGTGAAGTCGCCGATCTCCCATGAAAGTGAATCTGCGTACGGAGATGCTTTGAAAGTGCGACGTATAACCAGAAGAGGAATAACTCAATTTAGTGTTCAAACTATTGAGGCTATATCTATGTGAAATACGTCCAGAAGCTATTCCTGATGTGAAGCAGCGACCGAATCACTCGAACCTATTTGTTCTGCCACTTCTTCATTTGTCTCTTCTGGGGTATGTAAGCCATCGTCACACAGGACAATTGCAGCCTTACTCTCAATTGCATGGAGCGCCCACTTTACGTGCCAAGCACTCATTCCCTGGATACTCAGCCAACTATCATCAGAGCCCGCAGCTTCCTGTCTCCAGCCGTTATCGCGAGTATATTGGAAAAATTCTGTCTGGAATAAACTTCCAAGTTGTGTCATACGCCATCGTTTTTGGACAACGTCAAGGTTCTTTAATTTTCTAGGCGATAGCCCTTCGGCTAATAAGTGTTCTTTAATAAAAGCATTTCGAGCCACCTTAAACCATAATTAGTTTGGCGATTCATCGAAATAATTTTTATATCGTACTAAAAGGTTTCTCCACCTCATATCCTGTCCAGACCAATAGCGCACCCCAGCAGCTTGATTCATACAATCCTGCACGTCTGGCATCGGCGTCCTCCCATGAATTGTTGTTGGAGCCGGGGAAGACATTATGTAGTTAGCGTACCAGGCTGGGAATCTGGTTGTCGGTTTGATCATCCCACAAATGCACACCGTTTCGCTTAAATTTTGCATCATCCAATAGCTGAGGTCATAATTACAAGGGGCGTGGGATGAGTAATCCATTTGCTCGGATTTGTATGGATTTGTAGCTCGTGTCACCTCAGATTCCCAGCATGATTAACCCAACGCAGGCAATTTTCAGACAATGCACGGCAGGCGTGGAACAAAAGCCCCTTCATGAGCTAAAAGATTGGAGGCCTCGACGCAACGCCATTTTTACAATATACCCCCACAGAGAAGGAGAGTTGTATCGAGAATCTACTGTCACTTTCATTTGCTCGGCTTCTTGTTCTTTTAATCTTTGAGGGGAAAGGGAAACCAACCCGCCCGTGTCACACTGAATCATTTTTGATTTCTTGTCGTCTCTGATACGGGGGTATTAGATTGGGTACGGGATATTCTACAGATGGCAAGTAGATTCCAATATTACAATTAACTATCGCGAGTCAAGAGCTTGAACTAGGTGTTCCGGACGCCATGCTTGAAGGCAGTACCGGATCTGCAGGAGATGCCATTACGTGATAGTTGAGACTTGCTTCTGCACAGGGGTCGGGGAAAGGAGACAAGCACAAATCGTGCAAATCTGGCCCACATGGGACTTGAGCCGAGGGGGACCTACGTGTTCGTATCCTCCCCAGAACAACGCAAATCGGAAAGCAGACATCAGGGGTTCCGGATGTCTGAATGCTTGCTACAGGCTCGATGGGGTTAGTTGGCGGCCTGTACACCCTAAGGTGCCACTCAATCATCAGCAGCCAACATGCGCTACGCCAAGAGTGAATCTATCCTTTCCGCCACAGAGACTGGAGTTGATGGAAAAGCTACAGTACCAACAAGGCGCCGCCGAAGAGGGGAACCTTACCGCTACTGAGGGAGCTGGAAACCCTGTAGGGTTCCCCAGGTTCACACGATTCTCGTTTGCAAGATCTAGGATTCTGCGCAATGTACGATATCAGGGAGCTCTTATGTGCTCGCCATGATGTGCTCTCTATTGAAATTATAGACGTGAAGCCACAATCAGACCCCGAGGAGCACGTATGCACATTCGCAGTTTCGTATGCGTGCTTTTGCCTTTTACATGTGTCCCATGTCCTAGCAATGGCCACCTTCTCCTTTTTTTCGGATTTAGTCAGTATTACAGGTCAGATTGGAAAGGGTGATTCACTAGAAGGGGGTGTGAAGTCATTGAACAAGCTTCTTTGTCAGCGAGCGTACCGCAAGTAGCCTCAACCCGACTTTCAAGAAAATTCTCTTGAAAAATCTCAATAAAACCTCATCCAGCTCCAGTCCACCTGGTACGCCCAGTTGATTAACACTAACATCCTCACACTGGTATAATGCTACCTCCATATATAACAATGATTCACCCCAAGCTTGTCGGCCAAGGCAACAAGATCCCTATCGTGATTCGAATCATTCACGAACACAAAAAAGTCCCTACATTTGCGACCATACGCCAGAGCGGCCCCGAATCGATACAATATATCATCAGACCAGGCAAAACTGTCGACCTATCAAATCACCATTCCTTCAATAGGCGGATATTAAGCACACAATCAGAACCTCAACGCTTTACCATCAGTAACAATTCAAATTTCCTTACAGAGCTCACGGACAATGAAATTTCCAGCGGCTCTGAATGTCTGGCCGGCCTGTCCATCACTCAATTCGAATTCAGTCCTACAATCGACAGCTTGGGTGATTTCTATTTCGTTACGATGATCTCTATTTGGGAAGAGGAAACCCACAGAAGTATCCTTTCTGGGGAGCATTCCACCCACTTTATCACGGTCTACGAGAGAAGTCAGATGTCGAATTGCCATGTTTGGTGTGGGGTTGAGCGCCTGAACGCTTGAAGTGTTCGTGGAGTAGAGGGATCAAATTTTGTACACCACCTGCAGCAACATTAGCTTGGTATCATGGCAAGCAAAAGATAGGAAATGGAGTTATGATGATTGTGCGCTCGACGGGTCAATGATATCGCTTGTGGTATTGTTGGACAGTACATACCCTTCTGAATGATAGGCTTTACCAGCGTGTACCCTAATTACATATTGAGCAAAACCACTGAATCAAGTTGTTGTCGGACTTAATTACTTTTAAAGAATGACTTCATGAAGGGATAGCCATTTTAGTGAGCGGTTAAATTTTCAGAAAAAGTGATGTGAGATTTGATTATTTCAACCTTCAGGTGTCCCCAAATCCTTGCGATAGCAGTCAGCGTCGCGATCACAGCCAAGGAAAGGGTAGCAGATCAGACGTTCAGATTCACTGAGTTCCGAAATTGGAGTAGAACTTACCAGCGTGGGGGGATGTCACATTGTGAAAATGGCACATTGTGAAAATGGCACATTGTGAAAATGGCACATTGTGAAAATGGCATATTGTGAAAATAGCACATTGTGAAAATGGCACATTGTGAAAATAGCACATTGTGAAAATGGCACATTAAGTGGAGCCGAAAACGCACCACCGCGGCATGACTTGAGAACCCCTCTTTATTTGATGTGCCACGCGCTCGGCTCGTTCCGGGAAACGGGTTTCCTAGATCTTGGAACATTATTTTATCTTCTGAAAAGCATAAGGGTGAAAACCATTCACTTTGAGAAAACGATGAAGAGATGGCATCTTAATCCACCCTTCCAGCTCAATGATCGATAACTCTGTCAAAACATATGTACGTATGGCGTTTTGCTTCGTATTGCCAAGCAGTCTTCCCATTGTACTTTATTTTATCCCATTGGCTTCGCACTGTCGATGTCTCAGTTCCTTTCGTGTTTTTGAAGATGATCTTATCTTTCGAAGTTTTATGTGGTTCCACACGAATTGTGACGATAACATATTTCGAATCTTGCTGTGTGTCCTGCCCACTTGAGTCCAGTGCCTGAGTTGGTGCAGGAGCTTGGTAGTCGGACGCTGAAGCCTGAGGGCTAGATGCAAAAGCCTCTTTATACAGTTGAAGATCTCTTAGATTCCAAGTATAGAAGCATAGCTCGGATTCCCAATAAGCAAAGCAATCATAGCGTGCCCCTTTTTGCTCTGCTATGTACTCAACCCAATCTCCCTCGCCAATTGTGTAGTGATTGCCGTTATGGTAGAAATGGTATAAGTCGCTGTCCTTCTTAGGCTCAACCTGCACTTCAACAAAGATTGCATCAGCTGGCAGGGAAGGCTCTTTGGACTCATCTCCCGGTGAGTCTTTTTCACTCAGGCTGGAGGTTTTTCCACCGCCAGGTTCAGTTCTGGAGTAAACGGAGCTAGGATCTTGTTTGAAAATCGGGACTGTGTAGCTGGAACTACCATAGCCTGCCGGAACTTGATAGCTTGCGGAGGCTGATGAAGCTGGATAGCTTGAGCGGGTGGCACCATAGGTGTGACTACTCTGGCCAGCATGCGGAGTTGGTGGGAACAGCTTCATTTGCCCAAAAAAGTACCTAATTTCTTGCCCGTGTTCGTCATTTCCGACATCTTTATATTGGCCCCAGTCCCCAGCACTGCTAGAACCCCAGAATGGCACCAATGTATCTTCGCGCGTATATTTCCACAACCTGACATGGGCGCCTGCCGCGGTAATGGAATACACGAAAGGCATATCTGTTTCGCTCTCGAGGCACACTGCACAGTAGTCCTTGGCTTGTTTCTCTAGGGCTTTCAAACTGAACTTTTCACTCTTTTTGGCCCGCTTATCTTCATCGATGAGCAGAATTCTGATTTTAAAAGTTCCATGCTCCAAATATCTCACAGCGTAATCGACTCGGAGCGAGGAATCAGGTGCAGGTGGGTACTGACTGCTCACGGTAAAGTTCTCGGAGGAGGTGAACTCGTTGTTAAGAATGTCCCCCACGAGAGCGGACGTTTCGTACTCTTTAGGATCGGCTATTCCACTATGGAAGTTCGCAATATGAGCTCTATGATACAAAGATTCCTGCAAACGATTTGTGATGAGCCCATAAGGCCGAAAAGCTGAAGATGTCATGATGAAAACCTAGATAACTCAGATGGAGTAGGGCACAGTGTGACGGCGACAACAAGGTATTACGGTACTTGAAGTTTGGATGATTATGTTCATTGGAGAAAAGAGCCCTTTCTTCTAGAACGGATTTCCTTGCCATAAACGTGGACGTGGTTGGCCATGCGCGAGATGCTAAATTAAATCTATCGTGCAACGAGAAAATAGCGAAAAGGCTCAACAGGATCGGTGGCGTCCCATAGGGTTCCCTCTTGGGTTTCCCCATGGGTTTCCCTCTTGAGTTTCCCCATGAGTTCCCCCATGAGTTCCCCCATGAGTTCCCCCATGAGTTCCCCATGAGTTACTCGAAGAAAATGCCACCCTGAAATCCCAGGTAAATCTCATCGGCTGACTCACCTCATCTAAATAAGAACACGGCTCTTTTGTCAATCGTTCTTCTCCTCACCAAGTCCACGATCTTTAGAAAACGTGCTAGCAGGTGTGGCTCAATATTCATTGGTTCGAGATGACTCAAACCAATTGACGCGCCACGCTCGTTCTTCCCAGACCCTTTTTCAAGGGCGCTACTGGATGATTAGACGGTGCTGCCCTCGCTCCAATGAAAACGCGATCCAATGAAAACGCGATTGTGATTACTCGCTAATAGCGGAAGCTAGGACGGCCCGCAAAGGTCCGTGCCACCTTCATGTTCGCATTGGAAGTACACCATAAAAATGCTGTAAGCTTCAATCAACCATGGACATGAGTGATTATCTAACTCAATGGGGTTGTCCTTATTGTTCACGAGTATGTTCATCAAAGGATGACCTCAAGGAGCACCTTGAACCGAACAGGGTTTGTGCATAAATAATTGCCTTGACTCTGCTTACTTTAGACAGCAACTTATTGTCGATCTTCTCAGCCAGCTTCGGCAAGCACTATCCCAAAGTTGTCAACAAATTCTAGAAAATACTGAGGGGTCGACAGTTTCTGACGGAGGAAATGATGTTGATCTTGATCATACGAAACGGTCTCACGTGGAGGAGCCTTGGAGATGCCCACATCCCGACTGCGAAACGAGTAGCAAAGCTTTTAACAGAAGGGATCATTTGACCCGACACTTCAAGATACGTGCGCTCAAGGCATTCAGAACGCCCATTACATTATCTAACAGCTGTATTAGATGTATCTTGTAACATCACTTGCGAGTGTAAAGACAAATTCGTTGTTGTTGACCAATTTGTGAAACACGTCCCAAAGTGCTTAATTGTTCAAGGGTATAACGGAGGCATTAAAAGTCATGAGATGAAGTATAGGCAAGTGATGGGTACATTGAATACTTTAAACAAGAATGCTTCACAAGCTTTAAGTGAGCAACTAACGAGGCTAGTCATGCGTTCCAGGAACGTTAAATACAGAAAGTGTGAACTGACAAATCCTGTGTAGCCAATCTGAGAAAGCAACGAAGCTTTTATCTAAACACAAAACCCCCAATGCGACAGTTCAGTCTCTTAAGCGCAAGAGATCGTCTCTCGCGAAGAGAACCAGACATAAAATCAGCGGTCAAAACTCCATGTTGGAAGACTACGATAGTGCCGTTCAACTCGGGCCATTGGATAATTTAGACTCCATCCCAAATTGTAGTTCAATCTTGACAGTATGGCTGATAGCATGGCTGACATATATACAGACACTTATCATGCCGGAAAGGAACCTGAAGCAATTCAAGCCTTTGGAGATTCAATTCCTCTCTACCTTAACGAATCAACTAATGGCCCACCATTAACGCAAAATACCATTAACGACAATTCCATAGCTGAAATCAATAACTTTAAACACAGGCAGCCCTCTCAAATAGGAAATGGTGGGGTTGACTGCACCAACTTTTCCAATGAAAGCGGGGCCGAAGACTGGAACTCTTTATACACTGCAAGCGGGGAAAAAGATTGGAACTCTTTATACACTGCAAGCGGGGAAGGAGATTGGAACTCTTTAGGACTTCAGTAATATCCAAGCATCCAGAAAATTTGGGCAGATCCCAACAAATTAAAAATATAAAAAAACCAGCCAGTGATCCATCCCCGCCATGCTATGCAATCAAAATTCATTTCATGCTTCCAAACGTGTCAAGTTGTCTTCTTAGTAGACAAGGAGAATCCCAGCCCAACCATCGCCTGTGACTGCAACATCCTTTAGCACCATGTTTCCTTTAAAAACTATCACAGAACCTTCACCTAGAAAAGTCGTGGGCGCGCCTAATATGCTCGGATCCAGCTCGTTCGATTTGTGAGAACCTTTGTAGATGAGAGGAAGTCCCGGCCTATCCCGTATCACGATGGCTACTGTGTGTTTCCCTGCGCTCTGCTCGAGTTTATAGGTCCCAGAGGATGCTTGGAAGTCATGAAAGTAGACAAATCGGCGGTTCTGGCATGGCTTTTCGGACAGGGGTGTGATGTTCGGTTTCAGTTTCTATAATTCCATCAATACAGTAAATATATTCTGGCATTTCACTTACACTTTCGAAATCCTTTACAATAGCGCCGCAGGCACTGTTCCACCTAAGCTCAGTCTGCCGAAGACGCTGTTTCTCGATGTTTAGAGATTGCAGTTCTTCTTTGGCTTTGCCGACCAACTGCAAGTCGACATCTCCCACTATAGCGACACCAAAGTCGTTGAGCTCGTCGTCGATGGTACGGTCACTCTCAAGCATGATAAATGTAGCCGCTGGTAGGTTGGTGGTGGTGGGCATGCGGCATCGGAGCTTCGTCCCACCAAAGTATGACAGCAATAGAGCACCGAATTTTTTCCGCTTAGGGTTAGCAGAAAGAGCACGTGATTGTGTAGATCATTCACGCCTGGGAGCCTCGGTTGAGGCTCCTTAAATATTATGACCAGTTCATTGACGGTTTGACATGAAAACTAAAATATATCAAAAGTTCTAAAGCCGACTAAAGTTTTAGCTTTCCGCTAGAGTTTCCTCTCGGGGTTCCCCTTGAGTTTCCCATGAGTTCCCCCTCCCCTTTAAAAATGTTTGCTTGATGAGTGAAAAATATGACCCCGATGTTTAATTTCCGAGAAAAAATCTTGAGTTTACTCCAAACTGCCTAACAAATTTGCACATACTATATTAAAGTTATTATCATTAGAGCAACAAGATAAAAACTTCAACCCCTCTTCCAGATAGAACTTCCCTCTATCGTCACATGAGACTCGCTTCAGGCTTTCCATCATATATATCATTGGATATCTTGAGCTTCCTCCAGCATTCAAAAATTCTTGAGCTTCTTTATGACTTGTGCACAAGGAATATCGGATCTTTTGATCGATCATTGACCACGTAGGAGCTAGCCCCTCCTCTAAGCCGCGGGCGATAAATCCAAAAACTTCGCAATATCCATGCATTACCCTAATATTCTTTTTCATGGTATTTCTGAGATCTACTGGAATATGGCTGAGATCCGTGAACAGATCGAGATCGTGGAAACCGGCACCAGTATCGACATCTCCAAATATTTCAAAGGATCTTGGGTGAGATTCCTTGAGCATCGAGGCACATCCTGAAGCCATTATCAGTGAGCGCTGTTCTTCCTTACACTGGTTTAGCTTACTTATCATAAGCCAACGCATCCTGGGAGAGATGTAGCCGGAGATACACTGCTCGCAAGTACAATTAGATGTGATACGAGGTAGTAGAGGAGTAATTTCACTAAGTGTTGGCCTATCGATAATACGGGACGATATTGAGTTGCCCATGCTTGTGAAGTGATAAGAATGTATTTTCAGTTTAGGCTAGAATTTTATCGTAAGGTAATTTTGAGAAGTGAGATCTGAATACTTAGTGGGTTACGTGAGTGGGCTTATCCTTTTCGGAAGTCTGGTTTGCTTTGCCTTATTCATACGTATTCAAACGCTTGACAATTGAGCTTCACGTAGTGCAATAGTCCAGGGGATCGATGGAACAGCCTACCCTATTTTAGCGACAAGCCCTTGAATCCGCTCTTCTACGCACCTCTCCTTCTATATATGCCCAAATATACAAACCAAGTCCAATCAAATAGTATATTGAAACGTCGACAGTCTGGTAGAGGAGTATAGCTGTCACTGCTGGAATGGGGAGGTAGAACACCCTCGCTTTAATGCTCTGGTGTAGTTTGGGATGCCAAATATGACTTGGCCATTCCCATAAAAAGGAAATTGCCCCTGTGAAGAGATTCAGAACTTGCAAGAAAGGCATTGGCTTTGCAGCGGTATCGAGAGCTTTATTTATAAAACTCCAGAACATCTTAGGCCATATTATTGAGTGAATGGCCCCCACGATTTGCGCTAATCATGAGTTAGTTCGTGTTAGTCAACAGAAATAGATTACCTGCAGACTGCAGCTGTAAGTATTATCAGTCGTGCTAAATGGTTCTTTACGAGTTTTCCCATAGTGTGGTGTGATAGACCACGGTTAGGAACTTCTGTTCCCTAAAGAATTTAAAGGACTTGATCAGAACTAAGATCCCAGAACTCAGAAAAAGAAAGCAGCATTTTATGACGCCTATTGAGACTCCTTATGACCTACACCGCATGTAAATTTGCCTCTTCCATACCCCTTATCACTTTTGGTTGAGTTAAGACCACGTAGTGGAAGCAATCTATTTTTCCAAGTGCGGGAAGTCTAATTTCTAAAGGGGAGCACAATGGGAGCTACCAAGGGAAATATTTTGAAAGTATGAGCTTATTTCCCAAGAGCCGGAATCTAGATTTACTTCCTAGAAGCTGCTTCAAATTTTACCTACGTGTAACTTGTAATACTTCTAAAAAGTGAATTCGAGGAGCTGGTTTTCAGAATTCATATCTGAACTTCTGCGCGGCGGCTTGGCATTGCTTGATATCAAGGAATGACTGATCCTCGTCAAGACCTCATCTAAAATGCTCTCTACGTTAAAAATCATTGCTTTCTCACTGCTTCTTGGCAGTTTGACCCTCTCGCTTGAGTCATGTCAGAATTTAGAAGAGAGGGTTAATACTACAATTACTGCTTACAGTAATAATACAAATGCTATAACTTTAAGGGTTAACAAGCTTGTTGAAATAGCCAATGATCCCCTATTCCCCGATGGCCCTATTGCATTTAAACAAGATGTCGCGGGCACGCTTTGCTCTATAATCTTCTCAATTCACGAGGCTGAGGCTCCTTTACGCAAACTCATCCTGGATACTACAATCGGGAGTGGCAACTTCAACGATGCAATGTTTGCAAATCGCCAGATACTTTTTTTTGAGATAGGAGATATTAGCCTTGGAAATACTGCTGATGAAGGCTCTTTTCTGGGAAGAACGCATGCGATCTTAAGAGACTCGGGTGACAGGGCAATTTCTGATTTAGTGCAAAGAGCATATGTTATAGCAACTCTATGGCGAGTAATTTTCTCCTGGTAGTCATGGTCTATGCTAAGACGGGTTATAGGAACGTGAATATTCTTCCCCACATCCAGGGACTCATAAATGCAGCACTACTCGCGAGTAACCAGGATCCTAATTTCCCGCCCTTTCAAACATCGAGGACTAGTTAATGAATAGCCGATTCTGTCATACAGAAAAGATCAAATTGAAAAATGAAGATAATACACGTTTGAAACAAGAATTTGGGTGGAAGTTTAGAAAGCGGGAAGGCTGTCCTGAGAGTATTTACATCTATGGTAGCTTTCAGAGTAATACCATTCTTCAAAGGGACATACGCAAAGTAGAGACCAGAGAATTAAGTTTGTACTTTACGCTCAGATAATGGATAAAACGAAATAGTTCCCATATAAGATGACAAAGCATACTCATTATCTAACAGAGGCTGACCGGGGCTATGGTAGGTGACAGGACTCTCTTTTGAAGTAGTCTCAGTAGGTGCAACCTCAACATCTTTGCCTAGCAATCAAGGAGGCTGGAATAGAGCCGCTCAGCTTTAGTGGTGCAAAGAAGGAGAAATACATACGGCCACACCTCCGATACCAGGCTTATGTTCTGATTGCTTGAGGCTCAGAAAATTGAAGTTAATCTTCAGCCAAGAAAGCAAAGCATGCGAACAGTCGGAGTTTATAGACGATGGAAGTTCGATCCATTATTGTGGGGGACGAGGCGGGATACATTGCCCTCCAGCGTGGATGATGCTTTTCCAATTCATCATGCATATGTGGGGCATAATAGATACGTAAGTTAATAGCAGAGAAATTGATATTATTCAGACAGTAAAAGGTTATTGCATATGAGAGGAAGAGGTGGTTTCCATCGTGCGCTGTCGTATATTGATGTTCGCTCGGTGGTTTCTATGGCTCCTAATGTGCGCTCTGGGTCAAAACCAGCAGCTGCTCAGGTGATTGAACTCTAAGTTATTTAGCTATCCTCCTCTAATAGTCCCTCCTCGCTATAAGTTTCGTCTAACCTTTCTGACTTCCTCCTCACCCGTCGTTCCGCATTACTGAATCTCTTCTCATCTAAAACTGTAAGCTGCTCAGGTGGCGTCTGCTCACGCCACTTCCTCTTGAATCGTGTAGGTTTCGCTCCTTGCATCGTCACGGTTTTCTTATCCCAGTCTTCTGCTTCACGTAGTAGCCTACATAAGGTTTCGGAATCGAGTTCGATAGATGAGTCAGGGACGCCATGTGTGATTTCTGCGATAGCGAAGTCTTTGAGAGAGAGCTTGAGGCTAGAGTTTGAGGAAAAGTGGTTGCCTTCGGCGTCTCTAAAAAGCTGGTATGTATTAGTGTTGCCCTCGTCAAGTGAAAAGTTCCGTTACCTGATTTTCAACTACTTGCACGACTTCTCCCACAACTTCGCCGTCAATCGTAGAATTCTTTAGTCGCCAGATATTAATTGAAGCTTCTCTCGACTTCTTATAATCTAGAACCAAGCCAACTATAACACGAATGCCACCGTATGATCCAAGTATATAGTTATCTGCAAGATGGATTAAGGATTTCTTTTTCTGTGAATATGCTACTTCGATCACAACGCCAGGCCATGCGGCAGCTTTATGCTGAAACCTAATATCAGGCTCATGTCTGATCTGTAGGCCGTCCTCGTCTATCGGGAAGCTCAGTACGCCGCTCACAGGCTCAATACCCTCAATGAAAAGCCGCGCTTCGATTTCTTTATCGGCGAGGCGCTGTAATGTTTTATCTATCTCCGTCACGAGTTTTGAAATAAAGGTATCGTGGAAAGTTGTAGGCATTCGAAGATTAAATCTACATTGGATAGGGTCGTAATCGTATCTAGAAACTAAATAAGTAAGTTACTAATAGCGTCCGACGATACCTACCGAACTTTGTCTGCAACGAATCCTCCAAGTAGCTCGTCGTTCTTTAGTAGATTTAGTAACTCCTCGTACTCGTCGCTACTGAGCATATAGACTTCCCAAGAAACTCTTGGAGGTACTCCGTTCTGACGGTCCCTGAAGGTTTGGAGGATCCTTGTGACACGCGCTACAGGTTTAGTGTTCGTAAGTGGTGGTGTTGGCGGACCGTTAATAATACTTCCTGGCGGTGTAATGTTCTTGACTGGATCTTGCGGCGCCATGAGGCTTGTGATGTTGAGGCTGCTAATCTTTCTCTCGTGAAGAGACCATGCCCAGTTGAACAAAAGTGGTGGTAAGCGCGACGGCAGCCTTGCGCCCGGGTAGGCAGAACAGTGGCTAACGGCCTGTGCGTACCACCTCAAAACATGTCTCACTCCCCGCTTTAAATCAGCGACACGTGATCCAATAAGCCCGGCAATTTCAGGAGAGATAGTGAAGTTGATATTTCCCCCGGGTAAAGTAACGCAGATGATCAGCTTTGTATCAAAAGACGAAAATCCACTTTTCCGTTTCGTTACTCCCGAGTCTCCTGAAATAAATAACGTGACCCTTTAGGTGTGGTCTCCACTCTCAGCTCTCGCTTAGCCACGATTCAATAGGGGCGGAAAAAGGTGCCGATTTAGCGCCTCAAGCTAAGCGATAGCCTTTATAACCCATTACTAACGAAAAATGCCTAATCCCCTATACTATCGTGAAATTCTGAGAAATACTAGTGTACTGCGAGGGCTTATTAACAAATATAATGTACTCTTCTAACTCTGTTGAGGATCCGATGTGAATCCAATGGACTTCAGTGACCTCTCGGCCAATGTAGACCCAATGCCAAGAGACACAAAGTAATTACCCATTTAACTTTCATCACCTGGCAAGGCAATTAATCGATAGCGGAAGGAGATGGTCCGTTTGTCTACAAAGCTATAAGAGATTCCATTTTGATTAACTATAAACGCTGTTTCATCATGCTCTTCTCTGGGATTTGTGAAAGATGTCTTGTCCACGGCAAGATCTTATCATGGCGTTCCGAAAACCACCAGGCAATGTGCTACACGGTCATGTTAACGAATGCTTTACATTTAAATTGATTGCACTCTTACATCTCCGATACTAAACACATGGCATTCAGAATCTAACGTCTCAGCTATATCAAGGGAGAAGTTAATAGCAGTGACAATCTGACTCGACTTTGACATTCTGAAATAGATATTTGTAATAGTTGCCCCACTATCATGATAAATGCAGGCGCGTCGCGAGTTACGGGAAGTGTGCCACTGCCCAAGGACGACAGTGTGATTGTTATGGTAACGTATTAACATGCCAGTACAGCGCTTATCGACATAGCACACATTGACTGTTTCTAAATCACTCAGCACAGCTAAGGATAAGAAAAGATCGACATTCGGACTCCCAATCAGAGGAAAGGGGAAATCACAATTGTGATATTGAGGCGGGAGAGGAGCAGCTCTTGCAGCGGTACCGTCACCAATGACCCCTAGTCTCCTAATTGTCTTACCGGAGTTGACATTTTCGTAGTAAAACCCTGTAATACATCCCTTTTGCCCTAAAAGAAGCCATGTGAAGCGGTTACCAGAGGCTAGATGTGGTTGAATATACGGCCCAAAGGTGTGGATTCTCTCACTCGTTGTCTGAATCTAGCAAGTGATATTAGTACTAACGATAATAGAAATTCATAGAAACTTACCACTAATGCCGGTTCGGCGAATGCAGGGCTCAGAGAATTAGGAATACGAAGCCAAGCATAAGCAATCTGCTCTCCGTCATAGAGCGGAAAGTATAGCTCGCAACCATATTGGTGTCCAGAAAACTGTGAGGTCCGTGTGAAATAGGCTCCTAAACCAACTATACTATTTCTAGACATATAAATAGAAAGGCCTTTTATATACTCGTCCCTGTTATATAGAGATAAGTATCTGAAAAAGCGTCGTTTAGGATATCTGGTAGTAGACTGTATAATATCTCGATCGAAATTAAACAAAACAGCATCCGGATCTTCTAAAGCAGATGGGAAATCAGGTTTATCCCATACCACTTGTTGGGGAGAAGGATCAGTGAGTGATATGGTCGCGCAATTTAAGTCCTTTCCGACATTAGTATCAATGATATATAGAAATACTAACAACCTACGTTGTAGCCACATATAAAGGTAGGAATCTCGCCTCTTATTCTTCCGTACCAAATACAGTTCGTAGTAGGTATCTTCCCAATCCAATCAGACCTCCAGTCAGCCCCATGTAGCCGTATCGCACAAATCCCACCAAGGCTTGAAACGTATGTCACCTCGGTGGTATCCCCAAGGATATTGCCCTTATAGCCATCATCTATGTTTAAAACTTGAATGTATTCGGTACCGAAAACAGAAATCATCTCAGCAGATATCCGCGACCCTCGTTTTAATGCGATGTGACAACGTAAAGGGTGGCGTAGGTTGCGAGCGAGACGAGATGTTTCATTGCCCACGAGAAAAGCGCCGTATTTGCTCTGCAACCCAGTGTACTGCCAGATATCGATTTTCAGCTCAAGAGGTAAGCTGCTTAACAAAGATGAAGTGCACCCTGCTAGCAATTGGACCATACTAATCGAGTCAAGATCGCGATGTCGTTCGCAAACTTCCTCCCATACCTTAGGATCGGGTGTAAGGGTCCGGGCAAGTTGAAAAATGACAGACTTATTGCATACTGCCAATTTCCGGTTCAGAAATAAATAACACCATTCATGGAAGCAAAAGGCTGTTCGATCAACTCCAGGTTGGCTGGATCGTTGGTCGCGCGAGATGGTAACGGTTCGCAGATGTCCGGTCAGAGGAACATTAAGATCGTCGTCGACGCCTGGAAGGTGAAAAACATTGGTGAGCTCGATGCTCTCTTCACGATTTAAGTCTAGGCAAAATACTTTCAGGATTAGAGAGGTGATATAAAGAGTGGATGGGGATTTTACCCGCGCGAGCGAAGGACTGCCAGGCACCGAAGCCTTCAAGGATTTGTGTAGGGAACGGCCTGCGACATAACGCACAGGATTCCGTTGTAATTATTAAATCTTCCATACCAGACGAGGATTGTAGATCGCTTTTGCGTGGGACATCCGCCAGATGACCTTTTAGAAAGACCAGAGACAACTCGCGGAGCAATTATTTTTTGAGTAGTGACTGAAAGCTTGGGCCCGACCCAGCCCCACCAATGAACTTGTCCCACTTCGTGAGGGGCGGCGGAAGGTGCAAGACTGCAAGCCCGAACCCCTGCCTCGCTACAGATCCGTACACCTGTGACCAACTTTCGAAATTGCCACTCCTTATTTGACACTCACGTGCTTAACCTAACGTGCCGCACTCAAAGAAACGTGGAAACTCCTGCCTTTCCAGAGAGGCTTGGCGTGGATCCAGTGATTGCGATTCTCCATTTTCTTCCAAGTCCATAACACCCTATAACCCGCCACCTGTATATGCCGGTGCGCTACTCTGTACTAGATTCTATATATGTATCCTGCATCACTTGATCCTATCATCAGATTCAGCAGCTTAGTAACCTAGTTCAGCAGACCAATCAATATCTACGATCCTACTACTTGCCTCCAATACGACCTTTACCCAAAGCAAGTCATTTCACCTTCCAGCATACTCCTCAAATAGTGTGTTATGCTAACAATCGCTTATATAGATGGTTCCCGATTCAGAGACGCGCCTCCGGATGTTTATCCTTGAAAAGATGAGCAATAGTCCAAATGCTTCCTAGACCCTTGAGAGCACTAAAAACCATGTATGTTCAACCTCATTTCTGTCATCTTTCACAATCGCATATACCTACAGTTCAACTTTCGAGTTTGCGACATCTTCTTCTGTAATGGTCATATAGCTTTAAGTCACTCAAAATGACTTACATACTATCATCGCCTTCTGGGAGTGCAAGCATATTTCGTGGGAGATGTGCCCTGTTCAATCGATCGTTTCTGCTAAGGGGGTCGAGTGAATTTTCTTAAGTGTTTTTAAACCCGTCGAGTTGCTTATGGCTATTCAAAATCCTTCTTTCCAATATACCTCCTCTTACAATTGACAGTGGTTTCCAAATGCTAATAATTTCTAGAAAGAATATTAATAGCTCTTAGGCATTATCATTTTTGGATTATCGACCAGCACAATTTAGATGGGCACCGGAAGAAAAGGAGACAATGACCATCAAGAACGGGGGGTAGTGGACCGTGCAACCTTGGGTGCCGTTATCCGATGTCATTACAGCATCGAAGGCACGAACGGCGTTAAGAAGGGAGCATAAAGTGGCACTACTGAAATAAGTTACGTATATTGACGCACTAGCTAAGCCTTGCGTGCCAACAAATATCTTTCCATTTGCAGCTCAATAACCTCATACTCATAATTCCCTTAAATACCATTTCCTAAGGAACGGCTCAATTTTTTCGAGATTGGGTTTACCAGAACTAACCTATCTCCACTTCGCATAGAACATTCTATGCTGGTACTACTTGCAAAGAATCAAATGGCCACGGGGCTTTGGAGTCCTGCATGTAAGCTGTGAGGAGCTTAACATCCTCTGGACGTATATTCAAGGTTTCTCTATTCCTCCTTCCGTAAAGCTCCCCTTCAGCGGTAACTAGGGTGGGGCAGTGCAGGCTTCTCATCCGAGTGAATAAAGATTTCCATGAACCTTGTGTAAGTGCCGAGTTCCCAATTATAAAATTCTGCAGACTCTGTTGATGCTGCTTAAATATCTTGAGGTACTCGTTCTCAGACGTCCACATACCATTCAAATATAAATACTTCAAATACGGCCAACTTGAGCTTCCGATAAGGTCAATAGACGGAGCAAACCCTTGAAAGTTAAGGTTGAGATGAGTGAGATTTGGAAATTGGCCGAGGAAATCTCTGATACAGTCGTCGTTCTGCATGAGTCTGAAGGTGTTGACGGACAGTGCCTTGATATGAATAAACTGAGGTAATCTCTGCTTGGGATTAAGGGTACCCAATATATTAAGTTCCCGCAAGTTAGGAAACCCGTCGCCCAATGCTAAAAGAGACATTTCAACAGTCGCTGATATATCGCTCACTAGACAAGGCGCTACCCAGATTCTTTTGAACAGCCTTTGATATCTCAAATTTGTTGACGGTTTCCAAATACAATTTTGTATATGAGAAATTTCGAAAGAATGAAGGTTTGGCAAGGAGCGTAGAATATCGAATAAACAAACAACGTCGTCAGCAATCCGCCGAGTCTTCTCATCCCTCATAAAGGTCATATAGGAAGCGAAAGCCCTCTTGGCCTTTTCTGTATTAAGCGAATGAAATTCCCCAAGGTTGAATCTATTATTGCCGCCAAGGAGAAGTGGGTGTCGCCCCCATTCTAACTCTGAGCAAGCTGGAGGCCACTCAGCATGAAAAATTCTTAAATGTCTTACGTTATAAGCAATGCTTCGACATTTTACAAGCTCTCGGCAGTCTTTGAGGTCCCCAGCAGTATTCATAACTGACAATCCATTGCTTGCAATAAGGCCCAACCCGGCACTTGCGTATCTTCTACTAATAAGGCGGAAATTAGATAGGTCTTTAACACCAAGGTTGGAGGCAATTTTAATAAGGAGTTCCGTTGGAATCTGCATCATTTTATTATTGGCGATTTATTATGTTAGAATAAAAAATCATTACAGAAAAACGAATTATGTAGATACGAGTCATTGACGGCTTCCTAGAACGTGTTTCTAGGTTCAGAGTTGTGCCACCTATATTTCTATGGATTATTGGTTACGCATAGTGATATATCGCCGTATAAAGAAGCTACGAAAATATGGCGGTGTTAGTATCCTGCTGAAACTTAGGTTCACGTTATTCTGATCTGGAATCCCATTTCTATAATTTCGTTTTTTGATTCTCGCCTTTATATTTTTGTCTGGACGGGGCACAATTTCGTCATTGCTCTTAGACTTAAAACAGTGAAGTAAAAGCTATTTGAGATATCCAGTCAAGATGATTAATGCTAGTCAAAATAGATACGAGGTGGTAATTATTCTCGGCTAACTTACCAGTAGAAACTCGGCTAGCGAGTTCTTTCTAGTCTCAAACGCTAGGATGGATTCATTAAATCTACCTAAGGAAGTTTTGTAGATCTGAAGCTTTTAATTGTGGCCTTGAAGAAGCATATATCCCTAAGCCGAGGCAGCACCATCATCCTTATGAGTATAACTTTTTTCCGAGGTGGAAATCTCCCTTGAAAGATTAGAAACAAGCGTTAGCTTAACCACATTTTCATCGTATTTCTTTGGGAAAGCAGTTTTATTGAATAAGTATAATAAGCATGATTCTACAATTAATTCCAAGAAAATCAACACCTTCCAACTGAAAATATCGCACTTTGGAGGAAACTTTAATTATTCCCAAGCTATCCGGAATGGATCCATTGGGGAAGGAGTTTTGGAAGAATTATATGTTGGTCGTGGGCTAGCTGGGTGAATCGTGGCACGGGTAGCTGGACGTTTTCTTGCGGCTAAGGGACTAGTTGGCGAATTCGATTTGCGTTTACTTGGTACCAAAGAGGTAGTAGTCCCAGCTATCTGAAGCGGTGGAAGCATAAGGCCAGACGGGCTGAAATCAGTTACTGACTGATAGTCGCTGAACGTTGTCGGAGTCTTTTCCCCCTTTAAGTGTATTAGCCATGAGTTGATGGGTTACAAAAAATGAAACTTACATTGTGGAGGTTTACTCCGTTTGCTTTCGCGCCACTAGCACCGTTGACTGCAGGACCCATATTCAGATTGCTTTTAGGTTCAACATGAGTATTGTTCATTGCTCTAGATAGGCGGTTGTTTTCATTCTCTAGGTTCTTGAGATGAGCATCCTTTGCCAGAGATAGCACTTCGTACTCGTGAATACGCATTTGCAGGGTATTGCTGAAATTATTGAGGCCCCTCGAAACCTTTCTCTCTTGTGCCAACAGACGCTCCAATTTCAATTGCATAGAGAGAATGGCGATAACTGGTTCGAGGCTTGGGTCATTGTCGTTACCCGACATGGAGTTCTGCCGATGATTTGTTTGCGTATGATAAGAGCTAGGAAGAGGTTGAAGTTGAGATTCTGCATAAACCTCATGTTCAAGCCTCATTGGCTGATAGTAGTTATTAGGATGAGTGTTAGTGTAATCTTGGTTGATTCCATTGATCTGTTGTTGTTGCTGCTGCTGTTGTTGAGTAACTGGCGGCATTTTGAAATGTGAAGGCTGTGTAGCTCAAAGTCGTCAAGATATGGGCAGAATAATACGATGTGAATTGAAGAGAACAAGAGAAACTCAGTGCTTTATAAATAGGAAAGCTATGGCTTAGCTGTGGGGGTACTTTTAATACACGGAAACATTAATCGAATGTGGTGTTTGATTAAGAGCAGAAGCCAAATCAAACGTCAATTCAGAAATGAGATCCAGAACAAGAATCCAGAAAACGAGAACCCAGAAACGAAAATTCAGCTTGGATACGAAAGCAAATGACTTGCGACACCATCTCTCCCGATTATCAAGGACAGGGGCCGACCTGGCTTAACCGAAACGCCACCAACATCCCCCCCTGCTCGAAAGGTTCAACGTTATCAGCAGCTCTGACAAATAGTGGCGTTGTAAGCACTAACTGTTGGTGATAATGCAGTTTCCAGTTTAAAAGTTCTTTAGGCACACACACAGCGGGAGCTTATTTAGGGAGAACGAATATCTATTACTACTAAGAGGCATGACCCAGAACTAACTACCAAGACCCCAAGAAATGACGAGTCAACAAGAACTTTAAAATAAAAAGACAACATCATAAGACGGTCGAAGTACTGCATGGAGGGGTGATGGTTGTGGTGATAGATGTAGTGATGGTAGCCCATAGAACTGTCATACCAACGGAAGAAAGGAAAGTGGGCATGGCATTAGCCGATGATGTTGACGACGTCGGCGGGATTGGTTCGATTGTAGGTGGTGGCATCGGTGGGTTTGATGTTAAAGATCCGCCTGGGCTTGTCACAATCATATTGGAGGAAGTAGAACCCGACACTGAGGTTGGGATCAGCAACGTTGTGGGTGCTAAGGTCAGTGACACAGGTGCCAAAGGTGGCAAAAAACTCGAGGCAGAGGTGGTTGAGCTGGATGGTGAGTAGGTTGAAAGTGGACTTGCGCTGACATTTACGGAACTGCTTGAATGCGTCCAGTTAGAAGACGCCGGAGACCGAGGCGATGCGATAGAAGTTGTGAAGGATGTCCGAACTTCAAATTTAGTAAATGTAGTTGATGGCTTAATAACTGTTGAGAGCGTTGTTTCTGTTACGAGTGGAGTTAAGCAGCTGATGGTGCCATCCTGGCTGAAATTTATTGCATCTGGATCTTCAGAACCACCAGAAATTACAGCTTGGGTGCACGCGGCAGGCTGGTTTGCACATTGCCTAAGGACTGTTCAGCTCCCTACTAGATCACTTTAATTCTAATACCTACCACAGAATGAAAGCCTGCCCATTTGGAACTTCAGGAGGGATTGTGAATTCAGCGATTTGAAAATCCAGGCACGTTACAGGCTTAAATGAAAATATAACAGAGAAGAAATCGGGATTAATAAAGGAAAGCCTAGCCTCGCATCGTTTCCCTTGGGGTTGGAGCCTAGGGACATGTAAGCCGCGATCTATCAATACTCTTGAGTGACAACCTTGCGGACACCACTGAGCCTGGCTGAAGCATTGTCGTCGGAGTCGCCATGCATATCCGAGGGGCTTCGGTGGCTGCACTCACAACACCTGCCACCAACATTGCCAACGCGGAGTAGAGCATTTTAATGTCTAGATATATTTAAAATAAAAGGGTCGAGATGTGATGATTGAAGTAAGATTTTCCTCTCTGGAGGAAATTGAGCAATTTATAGACCTCAGAAATATCGCGAAAGTCTCGACTTTGAGATTTGTCCTTCTAGAAATATAAAAAGTGGTGTATTAGGTATTCGCTGCCCTAAGCGCCCATCAGTGGCGCGCTAATACGCAATAACCAAGTATACGCTATCTTAGAAGTGGATCTGAGATCTCAGTCGTGCATAAATGGAGAGAATCCCCCCCCTCCCCTTTCTCGGATGAAGGCGTCCAGAAACTACTCCAGCACAAGCGATTTACAGATATGAACCAACAACCAAATCACCAGGGCCACTATGCTCACACACCTCCACCAATCTACCAAATGTATTCAAACACGGCGAGACCCTTGGTCCTTCAGGAGAGACTGCAGCCTCTTCACGATCGACCTGTGCAGGAGTACGAATACGCTATCAATGGACAAGATCCAACATGGCTTGGCTCTGGAGCTTCGTCCATGAATTCAATTAACTTTGGGCCTGTCACCTCCCACCAACCTTCTATTGCTAGTAACGAGGAAGGACTGGGCAGTCGACATCCATCAAACCAGCCGGTTACTGGACATCCACAAGCTCCCCTTGCGCAAGGTGGACTTCCAGGACCTCTATCGGCTTCGCCAGCTCATACATCATACTCAATCCAAACACAAGAAGTGCCCCAAGGACAACGCTCTTGGCTAGGAAGTTCGATTGCGTCCAACAGCGAAGGCAGGTCAGCTCAGCAAAGGTTTCGGGCGACTTCGCAGGCTGCGCCTACACCACCTTCTGAAGATAACTTCTCTGCTGCTGAAGTTCCAGTTACAGATGGTAGTAGTGATATCGTCAAGGAAATGGAAAAAAGGTACGGTGCTACTTCCCAAGCCACTCTATTATAAAACTTAATACAGCTTCAGGCTTAAAAATCTCATTAAATCCGAGGTTGCTGGTCTTCAGGCAAGGCAAGATATGGCAGTGGATCAGCTTAATCGTATACGAGATGACATCCCTCGGGCTGTCGAAGCTTCAGAGCGAAGAGTGACCACCTCCGTGAGGGATGTCGAGAACAATGTTCGGGATCTTATAGACCGAATAGATCAATGTAGGAGGGGTACCACTAAAATCCAAGAGGTTCTAAGTTCATTCATAGATGAGGGGGAGCCAGAGGAGGCAGATGACGATACAGAGAAGCGTAAACGCAGGAAACGAGGTGGAAAATAATTATTTTGCACGAGATGGGAACATCTAAAAGGAGTTGGGTAGTGATTGCATTTGCTTTCGTTTTAATAATACTTTTATTGATTTCATCATACGGAAAACACAGTGTCGCATGTAACATAAGGTGCAGCACAATGAATTTTACAGCCCAAGTTGGAAAAATCATATTATGTTGCTTACCCCTCACCTACAGCGCCAGGCACATGATCGGTTCACGACCCAGCGAGCTGGTTCAGCCGTGCATGCAGACGACATGGTTTCATACATGGGCGCTTGCCTTGTCACACCAAAGGACCGATAAAGGCATTGGCCCGCCAATCATACATCTAATATTACAAGATTATTCGCAAATTCATCCATACAACCTTGTTTCTCACTGCACTCTCTCGCACGAGCGCAAGAACCTATGTCCCGCGTTGAACGAGCAGGCTCAGAAGGTGGGGATCGCTTCCTTGGAGGAACCGATGCTGGATTTTGTAAGCTCCGCTCGAAGCGCTCAATGTCTGTCCTTACCTTCGAAAGAGACTCAAGACTGCTCTCCTCTCGATTGCAACATTCTAAAAAGTCGAAAAAGCTTGCTTCAAATTGATCATCCACACCAACTTCAATATTGACAGTAGTTGTGCGAACAATCAACCTCCCTGGTGGAGCAGTATCACCCTCAAATCCAACTCTCGGATTGCCGGTAAGCATGTGATAGGTCAAATGTCCAACATCTTCACAATCGTAATTTCTGCCTATGAGTGATTGTGGGGCGATTTTCGGACCAAATCCCGCTGTAGACTTAGTTAACCTACTCAGGAGTGGATAAACGACCTTACCCAGCTGTATCAGCCCGTCTTGGGAGATAAATATATTGGACGCCTTCAAGCTCTTGTACATGAGTCCTCGTGCGGCCACCTTCATCAAAGCATCTATCACCTAGCGTGGCGTCAGCGGAGCGCTTCCGGGATCGACGATCTCACCTGTTTAACAACACTCAAGGCATGCTTCTCTGTCATTGTCATTGTGCCTTCGATAAGATCGGCGAGACAAATTCCACTATAGGCAATTTCAGAGCAGACGAAAATACGGTTCCACCTGGAAAATTGGTATCGTGGAGTGACGAATAAACTATGTTTCATCGCGAGATCAATCAATTTTTCTCGATGCCTCGTCCAGTCAGCTTCCTTGCATGACTGGAGAACATATTTTTCGCCAGTCACACGCTCTTGGACAATCCAAGTCGAACGCCGCTCACCCAATGACAAAACCTGGGAATGATCGAAATCCTCCCATGTTTTATCTAAGAACTTATCAGGGTAAGTAAAATCCTGCCACCTCTTACTTAACAGCCCCTCCCGTCGGTGTTCCGTTATTGTTTGCATACGCGTCATTGTCTGTGATTTTGAAAGGTAACCGTGAAAGTGCACAATTAGTGTACTATTATATTACTCCGTAAGCGTTGCCCCTATATTAAAAATCCAGAATACGTTCTGAGTTGCGAAACTTGAGTTTCCAGATTTGAGTTCTTGCCAATCTCTCCAAATAAATACCTCTCGGTTCTTCCCACCTTCAATTTATCTAAACTCCTAACAATGGCTTATCCCAAAAATAAATCCTTACCCTCACTCCCTTCATGTCAGACCACTATAGAGAAAGAGAACATAAAGTTGAAAGACCGTATTAAGATCTTAGAGAGCGTAATTGAGATTATGCACAAGCAAACTCTATGCTACATCAACATGCTTGACCAACGCAAAGATCTCGAGAAGGGGCTCGACAGAACGATAGACATCTGTAAAAACGAATTGAGCGCCCTCCAACGGCGGCAAAAAAGAATCAAAAATATAGAGATGCAAGCAATGGTCGATTGGTCGGAATATTGTGAAGGGAATATTTGGGAGTTTGGGGACGTTGTCGGCCAGTTTGTTGAGGATATTAAGAGCAATCTCCTAAGAAAGGAGCTTGGCGCAATGATATAAAGCGTTTTATTCTTTCTTTGCTATATATATTTAACCCTCTTCAAGTTCTATTCATTGAAAGTCTGCGTTCTAACTAAGGAAACGGTCGATTAAAGTATTTTCCAAGAACCAGTTCTGATTATACCAAATTACAATTTAATTCCTGCGTGTCGTATCTTAAAGTCTAATAAAGACAAATTAAACTAGTGCCAACCAAAACAAATTAATCCAGAGCTTTCCCTGTTTATAAATCTCGCCCTCTCTGTTGGGAAACGCGGCCGCATGTAGATCGAGTTCTGCGGCGACTTCTACGAGTTACACTATGCTCGTACCGAGTTCGAATTGGCGCCTCTTCAGCATGACGCTTCTCCATTCTTCTAACACTGATAGATAAGATTAACTTCATCCATTAGAAATATCGGCAAATTAACATACAAGATGGTGGTAATGATAAATGCACCGATAGCAGCAAAAGTACTCCTGAGAAATCCCATGATTTTGATGTGACTGAAAAATCGGAGGACACAACGAAAGGTGATTGTCAAAAGCGGAGGGTTTATAGCGAAAGTGATTGTTTAAAAGATTTAATTAAATTTAGAGAACTATTAAAATAATTAAAATTATATTCTGGATTCTCAGAAATACTCTTTGAACGTTCAATGAATTTCAGATCTGGGATTTCATATAATAAGAAAGCACATCGTCCTTATAAAAAAGCGCAACCCCTTACTTAACTTCATTACAACACCAAAACAAACTATAACAATGTCATCAAGAGAAGCAGAAGGATTATCGCAGGAGCATCAAGAATATGGAAGGGACTATGCAAATACACCCCCTTCGTCACCTCGTCAAACTCGACGAGGAACCGTTCTTGGTGAAGGAACCGTTTCGGGTCAATCTCGTCGAGCTCGACGAAGAAACCGTGGGCGACAGCAGGGCCCACATGAGGATATAGGCGAGCCATCCGCTGGTAGTTCAGTTTTGCAGATAGCTAGTACTCAAGCTGAAGGACCTCACTTAAGTGTGGAAAGTGAAGTTTCACAAACGGAAAATGGTCATGCAGAAGGGTCCCATATCATCGCAACCAGCCAAGCAGCAGCTGTAGATGCTGCAGCATCCTCTCCAGTAGACGATAATAGAATCAATGGGGAAAGCTCACGTATGATCGCTGGTTCGTCCCACGATACAGAGCATAATACGCCCTCTCCAACAAACCATAATCAAATAGAGCCACCTGGCACTGCGGTTAATAATACTGGACCTGGTCCGCATGCTGGACATGCGGGAGATGAACTGGGTGTGCTGCCAGTCGCTTTTCCTGGCTTACCGCGTGAAACTCAGGGACCACCCTCTGATTCAGATGAATCCACCCCCCGCGCGAACGTAGGCACTCCGGTAAACGCAATTACTCCTCCTCTTCAAAACCCTCAACCAAATATTGGAAATCTTCCCGCTTGGGATTTTAGGACTCTTACTACTGAGGCCAGAAATACAGCGAGTGGGGAGGCAACTACGGGTAGTAGAGCACCCCCAGCTGCTGGAAATGCCGCGGCGGATGCAGGTAATACTGAAGTTATGGCAAACGCTGGAGATGCCACCTCTCCAACCTTTGCGGGACTTGGAAATACCTTACCTGATCCTGATGTACCTCCTGTACTTAGCGACAACGAAGACTGGTGTATAATCTGCCGCGAAAATTTAATGAGTAATGAAAGAGGTCTCTTAATGCCTTGTGCACATTCAGGGTTTCACGCACGCTGCGCGGAAGAATCCTTTACTACAGATCGAACGACACCGCGTCGTGGTGAAACCAATCTACGACTGCATCAGCCTCTTCGGTGCTTCCAATGCCAAAGCATAGAAATCACAGAGCTTTGGAGAGATTTTGAAGCTGATGGGGAAGCACGAACAAGGATACGAATCCTGGAGCGATGGCCAGAAAGTGAGTTTGCAAGGCAAGCCCGGGAGGATGCACTGAGAGTGAGACGAGAGGAACTTGCTGCGGGGGAAGTGAGAGATGGAAATATGCAAGATTGGGCTGAAGCGCGTCGTGCACGGCAGCCAACTGTAGAGACTGCACCCCAGACCCCCACAGAGCATAACCCCGCACCGCAGGCCGTACCGCAGGCCGCACCGCAGGCGACGCCGCAGCCTCGACCTCAGGGTCGCCAGCCACAGCAGCCTCGACCCCAGGGCCCTCAACCCCAGCCCCAGGGTCACCAGCCACAGCGCCCTCAAACCCAAACCCCGAGCTCTCCAGCTCCATCAGATATAAGTATGAGGGACCGCACTCCCGCACAATCAGAACAATTAGACCCAGGAGATGCGAATGGACCGCCAGAGCCTCACTGGATACTGAGTGAAGATCGGAACGATTCCTCGAGCCTTATATGGAAAGAGCCAATGGAATTGGTACGTGTAACACCAAGTGCTCAACGATTCTTACTTAGATATCCTGGGACCAATCCCAGTTATCCTGAGGAATGGTGTTGGGAAGCAGAGCCGCAAAGCCGATATCCTGGAGAGAGGCAGAAATTTAAGGATAGATATTACGCTGAGACGGGCGTTGATTATACATATATGCTACATGATCGCCTAGAAACGCTGGACTCTATAGAGTGGCGCAATTTGGAGGTTTTCGCAATTGCCCCAGTTTGGCAGAATATTACCAGAGTCGACGATGAGAATATAATCGAGCCCAGACATACAGCTGTACACTATATAGGACTAAACCATCGAACGAGACTATTACCGAGGACGGATCCGAGTCGACCCGACTGGTGGTTCTTATTGTCCGATCTGAAGCGAAAGTATGGACCACCGGTTGTTGAGCCATCTCTGCATGAAAAGAGAGTCAGGACTGGCCAGTATAACCCTCGCCCACCTCCTTTGCTTGGTCATCTGAATAGACAACCATATATACAGCGAAGCACCGTTCCTATTGTGGAGTATGTCAAGATTTGGTTATCAAGATAATAAATTAACAGTAACTAGGTTGAATCCACCGTTGGCCGAGCGACATCGAAGAGGAGAACCCCGAGCTGTAGGGAGGGCGCCAGCGAGGGCACCAATTCCACTCGTACAAGTGCTAGGCGGTGGGATAAACCCCCGCGCTCAACAGCAACAGCCCCAGTACTCGCCACAGCCTCAATTCACGGGACCGCCATCAAGAGCTCAATCAAGAACGCCGGGACCGCCACCACGGGCTCAATCAAGAACGCAGGTACCTCTCTCTCCATCTCCAAGTGATGGTGGCTCGCCATTTGCGCCTGAAAGAACACGGCTTGAGAGCCAGCGACGAACATACGACATACTACTAGAGGATATTGATGCACAAATAAGGGAGAATCCTGGTAATGAGGATGATCGGCTTGAGCGTGAGCGTATCATCGCCAGCCTAGAATCAATTGAGGCCAGAATTGCTGCAGCTCGCCGTGGAAGACGGTAAATCTTCCTTTCAAGATGAAGTTGATTAGGCTAACCCAACAGCTAATTTTTGATAGCCCTGGCCCTGTATCTGTTGTTTTCCCGATAGAGGATCTTATTAATGATGATCTTGTGCAACCACATGAAGTACGTTTTTCAATGGATGATTAAGTCGGTGACGAATAATTAGGTTTCCGTCATGGTTTATATATAGTTATTTATATCTAATATATAATGTTTAATATTTTATATTAAGTGAAAGCTGATGCATATAGAGCTTGGCTATTTTCCAGCTTTAACGAAGTTCGTGGTACCTTTCCGAGGAGACCGGAAGGCGGCACCGGGGCGCGAGTGAGCCACGATAATGTTAGTCTAGATGTGAAGGTAAGCGAAACGTGGGGTAAGACTATACAACTTCATCTCTTGGAAATCAGTGAAGATCAAGTAACGTATAAGGAAATGTCACTTTTATAGGTGCCTTTTTATTGTCAGAGAAGTCTGTTTTTAAAGAAGAACAAGGCTAGAAGAGCTTATATACAAGGGGTATAGCTGACTAAGCGCCAGAACGCTTTAATTAGCTACCTCAAGAGCGTCTCTGCGACAGGAAACAAATTGTATTAAGACATGAGAGGTAAATTCTAAATCTTTATTCTTCTCTATACCCTCGAGCCCTTCTGGCGGCATTGCATCCATAGCAGCAAACATATGAGCTCTAAGACTCTTTATCTCTTTACGCTAGAAAGTGATTTGAAAGTGAAAACCCGGAAACTCAAACTTAAATTCTCTCAGACAGGGGCACTAATTTGCATCTCCCGCCGCTGTGGGATCTCAGTAGCTTTGAATTGTTTATCGTTCCCCCTTTGTTCATACTTAATAGGTCGATATTCCGTCTCAAGAAATTCGATGATATGAGATTTTGTCGTCTTATTAATAGCAATCTTTCGCATCACGTTGGTAAATTCAGGGAGTCCGCATGCTATGGGCCTGAGTAAGTCTTCAGCAGAAGTGAAAGAAAATACTCACCAACAATGATAGTGCTCCCAACACACCTGCTTGCTACTATTTTCACAGCCTGATCCAACTTCTTGTGAGGCTTCCCATCTGGATAGAAGCATTGATACTGTTTGACTTCTTCATTCAGATGAAATGGGGCCGAGGATGACCCCTTCGGATGGGGGAAATAGCACCACATCTGTAACACTTGTGTTTTTGACTAAATTGGTCTTAGAATTGAAGGCTAGAGAATGATCGACTCACCGCTTTTTGTTGCAAAGTTTTCAGGTATGGTGCCGCCCATTCCCCTTGATCATTGTCATCAAGCTCCCAGTAAATGTCTAATTTCCTTGTTATTACTCGACGTCTATAGGCAGAATGAGCTGTCCATGAGACTAATTGTTTCGCATAGGCAAGAACCCCAGAAATTCCAATGCCCTTTGCGACCAGTAGAACGTTGTGATAATCTTCAAGATGACTATTCTGGCCGTAAGGTCCATCTAAGGTGACCTTCTTCACAGAAACAGCGTTCGCAAGCCGAGACGTAAGCCCGGACTGCGGCTGGATTAGAAAAGTAAGTTTGGTTGCCTTTGGCTCATCTAGACTATGATCGTTTTCTTCTTCCTCCCACCAGACAATCATGAATGGGTGTGCCTGGAAGCGGTCACGGAACTGAATATCTTTGAAACTGAGATAGATATACTGCCCAGGCTTGACATGCATCGGGCATTGTAGCTCTAAATCCAACTTCAAAAGAGTGGATCCTCCGTTATTGGGGTGCCTCGTTGAGGGAGTTGAGCCGAACCTCATTATATCAATACGTTTTGCTGCAGAACCTAATCCATTGGGATGAAGGCGCCAGATTAGTCTGAAGAGAATATTGAGAAACCATAGAATCAGAGCTGCCATAGGATATGCGAATTTTGAAAAGCCTGCAGGGAGGACATGCCACAACAAAGTCGATATACTTGACATGGCGAGTATAAAATGAATTTTTAGGAACCACTCAAAAATAAGTCTTCGGATCGGGATCAGAGAGAGAATCAATAAGGCAATAAGAGCGACAAATAACTGTCCAGGTTTTTATAAGCGGATTTCCTAGCCTAAATTAGGGTGATCTTACCATAGTACCAGAGATAGTGAAATCACGGAAGCTGCGAGATGAGACAGTGACCAGTGTAACATGTAGAATACCCTGGAAAATTGTGACTCGCCCAACCCAGTGATGCGCGAGATAGTATGAGTGAAGGGATACACCTAACCAATCAGCCAGAAAGCTTGTGCGAGCACCAAAGAATAATGGAACCATGTTCATAGATGCGAGCATTCCAGAGGTTTTAATAGCCTCTGAAACACTCCGAACGCGGAGCCCCATAAAAACGCCGTTGATACCAATATATATACTAAGCAGTAAGATATCCAAACGGGTTACACTGCTCCAGTAATGGCGTTGCATGACGATAGGGTAGGCAAGATGCTTAAGAAACCAAAACCGCCCACCAGAACAGAATTTTAGTATGAGGGGCAGGAGTCTAACAATAATTAAAACAGCAACAACGGCTGCAATTGAAACCGCGAACCACACAACAATTAGCATTGCGAAAGGATGGTTGGTCTTCGAGTGGACGGCAATTAAAGTTGAGAAAATCGTTAACGATGGGACGAAGCCCCTAGGTAGAAATTAGAATCTCAGATCTCAGATCTCAAATCTCAGATCTCAAATCTCAGATCTAAGAGTTCAGATACCAAACTACTTTTGCTTTTTGTCCCAACGGTTTGCTTGGCTCACAAGGGTGGTATGCCGTCAGCACAGCGTTGTACAACGTTGTGCCCCACTTATGCAGGCCAAGAAAGCCACGGCGCTTACGCTTAGCGACTCATCACCTATTGCCATAAAGCCATGATCCAACCTCTGGTTTCCTTCAAAATCACTTTTCATTTCATTCACAAAATGCCTCCCTTAGCCGAGAACACCGACAGGGGGAAGATTTTCAATTCGCGTATAGTAAGTATGGGACGTAAATGTCACGGCTTCTACAAGGACTTAAACGCCAATGTTTTCGTCTACATTACGAGCCCATACGGTGATTATGGTTATCGGTCAGATCCAAATTTCCCCGAGGAGTTTCACATCAGAGCAAGTACCAAACATTCTGCGCAGGTTATAAATCAACTAACGCCATATTCTGTGCAGGGGGAATGGAAATGCCCCGAAGACTTCATGACTTCGGCTGAGCTGCGAGAATTCCTCCAGCGACAGGAAGTCGAACGTGCTAGTACACTTGCTACAGTGAACCCTCCAGCGCTGCCTCCCGGTTTTGAATATCTCAACCAGTATAATATCGCGGGAAATCCACATGGGTCTGCAAATCAATATGAGGAGGATCGGGGTCGGCTGCCATCGCTCAGCTTTATGGCGCCGGTGCCTTTGTCTCCATTTTCCAGAACCCCACCTTTCGAACGCCAACCACAAATTCCTGAATATAACACACTTCCTTCGCAATCTACCTCAGAAACAGGCTTCTCACTATTGTCTGACAAGCCTCCACTTGAGCCTCGACACTTCTCGATGCAATCAGCCTCGCAGTCTATGGAGACACCACCGCCATCTCGATCATCGCAGACGAAAGCTTCATCAACACCTCCACAATTGCAATTCTCTTCGTGCGTTGCTCAACCAATATCCATACCCTCAACTCCTCCACACGTGCAGGAATTGCCAGCTGTAGACTTGCTAACCTGCTCCCTCCCTCCAACCCCTTCTCCAACGCCCTCCACGCGCAAGCGTACCTCAAATTCCTCTACTTGGAAATCTGCTCGACGTCCTACGAGAATCAAAACCCCTGTCCATGGACTTCAAGCGCTCGCGGCGGCGGCGGCAATCGATGCTCACTCGCCTGTTTTGCCATTGGGTACAGACTCGGAGCATGAGCACTTGAATAATGACTTGGACTCGTCGGCCTCAGATTCGTCGAATGATAACTCGGTATCTGAGTACTCGGACACCTCGCCCCCTCCTGCTTTGCCACGCAGATTTCGTAAAAGAATGGCAGCAGCTACCAAGAAAAGACCTGCCAGTCCTACAGGAGCAGGCGATGTCAGAAGGCTAAAGTTCCCTAAATCTTCGTTCAGAAAGAAAGTTTAATAACATTTGTCCGCGATCTCTGTTTGGGTTTAGGTTTGGGTTTAGGTCTTTTGCTGATAAGGGGTCATTCAATCTGGATCTTCCTCATACTAGGTCTTTTATTATATTGTTTCTTACGTGTATTCCTATCTAAAGCTAAATCTTTTTCTTAATGCTAATGCCTTTTTTTACCCTTCCTTGTTTGAGTTCAAATTAGTCGTAAAACCAGTAATGCTCTGTGCTGTACTTTTTTACAAGAGCAAAAGTTTTATTTCCCCGCAGCCCTGCATTTTTAATGTGTGCAACAGCATGGTCCAAGTCGAATTGTTCTAGCCACACTGCCTTGTGTCACCATTTCAACTCAGCCTTTTCTTTGCTGCAAGTTCAGGATTTATATATTATCTTGGCTCATACTTGATACAGGACCTTTATTGGTACCTGTCTAACAGAGATATAGGCCAAGGTTCCAAGAATGAACGTGTGTGAGCTGTTATTATCGGTCCGCTTGTTGATATTTGCTGAACTATCCCCGTTTCGGAGGAAATGCTTCTCGACTCATTGCTATACGTTGGTTCCAAGAACGAGCGTGTGCCTGGGGATGTTAATGATTCGCTTGGAAGGTCGTTTATGAGAGCCGTTGTTTCGGGCTCATTTGGGCTGTTCGTGTAATCTGTTGGTGAAAAGTCTAAGAATGAGCGTATATTCTGGATCGTTAAAGACCTATTTGACGGACTATTTGTCACGCATCTTCCTGGTTCTAAGAATGAACGTGTGTTCTGGGCTATAGTCGAATCGTTTGACAGACTGCCTGGCTCACTTCGTTCTCTTGATTCTAAGAAGGAGCGTGTGTGATGGGGTGTCATCGGCCTGTCAGACGAGGTCTCACTTCGTCCTACTGGATTTAAGAATGAACGTGTGTTCCGAGCTATTATCGAATCATTCGATGAATTACCTAGCTCACTTCGCTCTCCCACCCCTAAGAAGGAACGTGTTATATGGATCGGTGTTGTGGTCGACGACTCACTTCTTGTCGGATCTAAGAAGGAACGCGTCCCTTGAGGTGTTGCTGCTAGTGATGAAGTTTTACTTGAAACTTCCTCGCTCCCTGCTTGTAAAAATGAGCGCGTGTTTTCAATTATCGGTGTGATTTGAGTAGGCAACGTCGTTGATGCTTCGCCACGAGCACTTGGATCTAAGAACGACCGCAAGCCTAATTGATAGTTTGTTGAGATAGGGTTAAGGAGAGAAAGTTCGTTTTGAATTACCGTCGCTGATGGCTGGTCGTCAACATGACCCACGCTGATCAAGCTAGTGTTCTGTCTCTCTGATCTTTGGTCTGCATTGGCTTCACGAGAGCTTTCTAGTCCAACTCTCCACCTCGCTACCTGCAGGTCTCGTAGGTTTCTACGAGTGATACTTGCCGGTATAGGGCTTGCAAGGGGCCTTGGTGAATAACTTCTGTTTGAAATGTAAATGCTCTCTTGTTCGCGCTCATCATTAACAGAACCATAGTCTGTGGCCCATCGCTCGACGATGCTAGTCAAGGTAGTGGATGGCGTCGTGCGACTTACTTGGTCATCGGGGGCATCATGCATCTCAGCATCTATGAAGAGAGGATTTGTGCCATGCATTCCCACCGGTGAGCCCACAATGTTTCTTGCTAACGCCTCATCAGTCGCGAGTATTTGGGATGCCCTGAGATTGTCTCTCTCGTTATACTGTGCGTCCACGTTCCGTCTATCAAGTAAGCTTGGGTCATTGAATGATGGCATGTCAAAAAATGCGTTTATAAAGTCGTGTTGGATAAATAAGGTGGATGGTCCCATATTTGTTTCTGAAAGGGCTTGAAACATCTCCGGAAGGAAGAGACGGCACCGAATCTCTCTGTACTGTTTACTAAAAGGGCGATTCCATCTATGCTTCAAGTCATGCTGGGTAGTATCAAAGTCTTCAGAGCTTCGCTCTAAGGGGGTCGGGAAGCCTAGTGATTCGTGCTCTCTCAGAGTTTTATTTATATTATGGCTACTGAAGCCAACACGATTTACACCCCGAAGAAATTGGACAAGATACTTTGTATCAAGTGATCCACGCTCTGCTTCGATCCCTGCATCTTTCTTTGGGCCTTCATTGCTAAGCTTAGAAAAATGTCGTTGCGCAGAAAGGAAAACATTTAAATATGCTACCTTGAAATAGGCTTCACCGGCCATCTCGATAGGGTGGAATTGACCATCTTGCACCTCAATCACAGAATCATGGGGTAGCCAGATATCTTTCATAGCCTGATAGAGTTCTTTCTTCTTAAGCCCAGGATCAAGTATGTGGCTTCGAATAATACTAGCCCCAATTTTGAGGTAACTCGTATTCTCTTGGAAGGATGCAATTGTAGGGATCATACCTGGAAGCCCAAGGAGGTTTCGTTCAATGGATTGACGTATCGTGCTATCTAAAATTGAAGGGAACAGCACTCCCCCGCATCTCATGGCCCTTGAAATGAAAGTGCGATCAATGATGCTTGTAGCGGGAGCAAGTCTTTCTAAGAGTCGTACTGTTTCAATATCCACTGATAGGCGAACTCGTTCATCGCCACCAGTAATCTTATCCCAGGTCTTCCTGATATGCTTCAAATAGTGTAATAATTCACGGTCGCAGTGAAGTGCTAGGTATTTGTGAAAATTTCCAAGTTCAAGTGCAGCTGTCATGCCCGGGAAAGAAAGCAGGTAGTCCAGTAATTCCACATAGTTATCCTCGTCGCCTTCTCTTCTCTTCTTCCTTTTAAGCAACTGTTTAAGGTTCCTTTGTTTAGAGTATTTTAGATGTTGCATCGAGTCTTGTGCGAGGCGAGATTGCCCAGTGTTTTCATAATATCTGACTTTCTTGTATGTTTGTCCATCAGACAGTTTCGTCTCATGAGAGAATCTGTTGACTTCTTTGCAGATGAAGTCTCTAGCATCGGAACCTATATTGTTAAGCTTTCGAAAATACCCTCTCCGAATAAACTTACTTGTTTCATCAAGAACAAAGAGTTTAACATTCCACCACCTATCATTAGGGGGAAGAAATTCTTCCCCTGCTTTAGCCCGATGTTTTCCATGCAAAACTTCTATTTGAATATCCTCTGATGTGACTTTAGGTCGAATTTGTAGGTTAATAAGGCTCAGTTCGAGATCTCTTCTTAAAGTTTGAGAGCTTTGCAATAGATGCCTGAAATCTTGAGGGGTCACAAAAGCAGAAATATAATTCCTATCATCAACGCGGTCACATCCATATCGGCTTTGCTCGAATACCCGGACAAGGTGTTGAACAATATTATTATCTAAATCTCTTCCACGATTAAAATTAAGTAAAGAGATATCAATGTTTACAATACCCACTAGGTGTTCCATTCTTTATCAAAGGCCTAATAGATGAATAAAGAGTCTGGTAGATCTTAAACCCCTCAAGAAATTGTGCTATTTTCTACTTAATATATCCAGAGTAAATTTAGGATCTTAATTCTCATATAAGAATAACTGGTATTAAAAGTACCAGTCCTTTCCTACCTCATATAAAACACTACCAGTAATTTAGGATCTCAATTTTATATAAAAGGACCGGTGTTAAAAGTTACTAAATTTAATTCCACGAAACTACTGTTACTTTTAATACCAGAATTGAGATCCTAAATTTATTCCACAAAACTACTACTACTTTTGATACCAGTCCTTTTTTGAGATCCTAAATTTAATTCCACAAAACTACTGGTACTTTTAATACCAGTCCTTTTTTGAGATCCTAAATTTAATTCCACGAAACTACTAGTCCTTTTTTATATGAGAAATTGAGATCCTAAATTTAATTCCACAAAACTACCGGTAATTTTAATACCAGTCCTTTTTTATATGAGAAATTGAGATCCTAAATTTAATTCCACGAAACTACCGGTAATTTTAATACCAGTCCTTTCGTATATGAGAATTGAGATCTTAAATTTAATTCCACGAAACTACCGGTAATTTTAATACCAGTCCTTTCGTATATGAGAATTGAGATCCTAAATTTAATTCCACGAAACTACCGGTAATTTTAATACCAGTCCTTTCGTATATGAGAATTGAGATCTTAAATTTAATTCCACGAAACTACCGGTAATTTTAATACCAGTCCTTTC
>LLCE01000210.1:0-40393 GCA_001414415.1 Hymenoscyphus repandus | reverse complement strand
GCCCCCTACCTCATCCATCCCCCATCCCCTTCCACCCCTCCTCCCTTGCAACACCATATAGTACACCTATATCGCCAGCCTCCTCCAACAGACCACTCTCCGCCATCCCCATCCAATTACGCGATTTTCTAAATCTAAAAAAAAAGAAGGGCCGCAAAGCCGCGGAGGATAAAAGCATCGAGAAGCACAGGGAGGATTTTAGACAGGAGATACTGAGGAAGGGTGTTACGGTTATTGGGCCGTTGGTCCAGAATCCTGGTACGCAGCATTTGGATTCGATTGAACATGTTTCACCTGAGTTTGGTAATGGGGATGGGCGGGGATGGATTTAACATTATTTTATTTTTTATCTTTTGTGTTCTAAAGAGTTCAATATTCAGTCATTGTCGAGGTTTTGGGCAGATGAGAGTTTGGAGCGATTGGTCAGAGTACTGGCATGGGAATTGGGAAGGCGACAGGAAAGTTCTAGCGATGAGATGGATTATAGAAGATGCGAGGTGGCATAAAAGTGGCATTTAGTAAGAAGGGATGATGATTTTGGGGTGGTATGAACTATGAAGAAATAAAAGTAGATCAAGAATTCCATTCTAATCCGTAATCCTGTTGGGACCGAGATGCGATATCTTTTGCCTTCGTGGTGTGGAGAAAAGGCCGGCCATCGAACCCTAGGAGCAAAAGAATAACCAAGATTTAGTTAATAGCTAATGTTCTAGTCATTTCCATTTTTTCCTCATCCTAGTACTTGAGCAATAGAGCAGCAACATTTGTGAAGCATAATAACAACCAGTCCCAATTTCGGAATAGTATCGAGAATGTGCCCTCATCATGACTGTTCTGCTTCATGTAATGTTTGATCATCTTTAATCAGCATTATAACGATGGCGAAACATTAGTTGTGACTTTCTTAAGAAGCATAAATGCTTAAACAGGTCGGGAAAGGAAAAACCATCGTCGTATGCCAGTCACAAGGATAGTTGTAATAATGGACAAGTATTGACTTCCAAATCACTGAATTAATTGTCCTTAGTCCGCTGAATACTATCCCTCGATATACCATATAACTTCTCCCACTAACCTAGAAGCCTCACACTTCATCACTACAACTTTCTTCGCGATTTAAGCACCATATCCAATCGAAAGCAATATTCCAATTGCCTCGACAAATTTGAGGTCACAAGATACAAATTATCGGGTTTAAAAAGACAGCATACAGAAATATCTTCTATGCAAAATTGGCGACCTTGAGGATCTGGGTATCTATATACTCGAAGCGAAAGTTTCATAATCATACCCGCCCATGCAGCCTTTTCCAAATGCATCCACCTCCCATCGTCGTACATGCAATACTCATACATAGCCGCCATTTTCCACGACATCCATCTATGCACTACCAACCCAAGCATTGTAATTCGTACACCCACTAGCAAGTGTAGTCTTGGCCGTGATTTCCGCCCCCGTACCAGTAAGTCCTGATCTGACGACTTTGAAAGTTGTCTGCCCAGTCTGCCCATTAAACGGCACACTCCAATGATTAATCCCTTTCTTACCCTTGAACGTCGTCACGCCGCCACCGCCAATCTGCACCGTAACATCACTATCACTGACCAGTAACGCACTAACAAAAACGCCATCCTCCACAACACTGTTCACATCCACGACAGTCTGGCCAGCGGAGGGCGAGTTGCCGTTGACACCGCAAGTGTTCCCGCCCGCTTTGGGGGCGGTGCGGTACCAGTATTGTAGCTGGTCCTTGGTGATTGTAAAGGTGTCCCCCTTGTAGGAGGCGATGTAGTAGGGTAAGAAATCGCGCCAGGAGTCGTGGGCGTTGCCGTAGACGTATTGTTGGGAGTTTTGCGGGACTTCGGAAGTGGCGAAAGGTGGGGGCCCGATATAGTGGGCTTCGCCGTAATCATTCCATGTTACGATTCTGGGTTCTTTGTCAATATATGGAAACTAAATATTAACGAGGGGAAAGGGAGGGGGACGAACTGTACAAATTCAGGGTTGACTTCAAGGGTTTGCGCCCAGCGATCCGCCCATAGACTATCACCTCTCCATACCCACGGCGCGAGGGACCCTTCACCCGAGTGGAAGAACCATGGACTGACGCCCATCATGTATGTCTTCCCCGCAAGCCCGTTTTTCCAGTATAAATCATTGCCGGTAGTCTTATTGTTCGCCCCCTCGGGCCACATGTTCCAGCTGAAGAAACCATCAATATTGGCTTTTGCATCTTGGACGACCTGGAGTCCAGAGCCGTCATAGTTTGGAACGAAGTAAATTCCACCGGTTGCACCACGGATTTTCCCGTTCGGTGAGTAATCACCAATTGCAGTCCCTCCCTCAAAGGTTGAGACGAATGGGAGGTTATTGTACTTGAAGTAGGCAGAGCTACCCTTGTACTTGTTGATCATGCCAACGACACATTGCGTGAAATCACCCTCGCATGGCCCAGAAGGCCATGGCGCTCCACCACCGAGGTAATCGAAGGCGAAGAGGAGCTTGAAGCTTGAACCCAATCCTTCAGCTGCATTGAAGGCATTGACGACTTGGGGAGGAATGTTTGAATCGCCAAATCCCATGTTGAGGACGAAAGCATCGATTCCGGCAGCTTGAGCGAGCTTGATATCTTTGGTCCACGCATCGAGAGTGTGGGCAGCTGTGTTACCCATCACAATGTGTGCGAAGACACTCTTTCCTGAGACGGCTGCGGGAAGCACCGCCAGAGCAGCGGAGAGGAAGGTTGAGAGATGCATCATGAAGAGTGTACAGCAAAGTACTCTTGTGGCCGGAAGGTAAAGACAGAGAAGAGTTGACTTGCTCTGATGAGAAACACAAGCTAAAATGCACCGGAATGGGAACCTCTTATACAACCTCGACCTTAAGAAAATTAAAGCACGCACGTATGGACTAGATCACCCCTCTCATCCCTGACTTACGAACAGCTGCCCTGTTTGTCCCACAAACAACTCTATTCTTGGACCCCATGCCCCGATGATGCTCATCATCCTAGCAACACTACCAAAATAACAGAACCCAATCCCCATTTAGCAAGAATCGAGGTCCATCATCACAATGACATCTCGGATCACCTCCCCAGGACGTCGAGTCAAGCCCGGGAAGGCGGATACCTTAAATCCTTCAGGAACCAGTGACCCTCTTATTTCGCTTGAAAACCAATCAATGCACGAGTTTTCCGCTGAGCCTCACGAACGGGGCAACCTAATCGCGACGGAAACTTGAAACAAGAGCCTTGCTCCCTGTTCAGATGAACAGCTCGCGTTTCTCGACCAATGATTACGCAACTGTCGTTCAACGATGAAAAGAGCGGAGAATCAAAGCTCAGCCTCCCCCGCTCAGGTACCACTCTACCGTGCCGCAAACTAACTAGGTGTACAGGAGAAAACCTGTCCTGCGATTTAAGATCCCGATTACACTTTATGAAAAATGAACTCAAACATGCAACCATAAGAAGTAACTTAGCGCGCGCAGTTAACTTGAAAACTTATGCGCAGAAACAGCTTACCTGTCTCAAAGCTTCTCCACCTCCGACTCTCCGTGTGTAACCTGCGCTACCCAATGCAGCGAAACGACGAAGTCTCAGAAGTAGGATCGAAGGAATGGGAAGTGGTCTTGGTCTAAAGCGAAAACCCATGGCTGCAAATGTTAAGTGGATTAGTAACGTGATGATTAAAGAAGTTAGCAGCGAAGACAAACGCCACATTAGGACAATTGAGGGGGTCAAACGCGGGCCGAAATGTAGCGCCGCAACATACTTGCCGATGTTTGTTCCACCTTCGACATGCATCTGGAGATGGGGCTCCGAGAACGATAGCTTTAAATTCAAGAGTGACGTTTGCTAAGAAATTCAATGCTGGTTCATGATACTATTTCCGTCATCAGTTTCGATGCCAATTTTCTGGTCCCAAAATGTTCATGTGCTCGCTAGTCATAGCCTATTCTTGTAGCTAATGTTCGTTTCGTAACCTGTCATCCAACCATGTCCTACCAATCCTGTTTAATCTATACCCAATTCAGAGCTGCAGTCTGAAAGTAGCCACCTCGAATGGTCGTAGCGTGATATCCAATTTACCCTTTTCGATCTTCACTTCTTTTTCATCATCCTCAAGAATATTCGTCTTCCACGCCTTCTTCACGTTCAAAGTTGTTTCAATCGTGCCTTTGCTTGTGCCACCTAGACTGTCATAAATACGCAGGATAACACTCTTGCCCTTTCTCTTCGACAATTCTCCGCGAGATACATCATCGTCATCCTCGCCTCGCTTGATCGTGTCGAGGATAAGTGAAGGATTACCAGTGAGTTTGATTGGGTTGTTAAAAGTGGCGAGGGTTACAGGTCCTTGGGATTGCACAAGTTTAAGAGGATTATTGAAGTTGTATGCAGTCCGCACAGTTGTAGACCCGAGATCTCCTTGATGAGGAAGAATGGCCCAGCGGATGTGATGTCTGCCCATATCGGCGTGGGCATCAGGCGCTTTCGGGGCACGGAGAAGCGAGAGACGCATGAGATTCCCACAAGTGGCGAAACCATATTTGCTGTCGTTCAGAATAGAAACACCATACCCATGCTCAGAAAGATCTGCATACTTGTGGCAGCAAACTTCAAATTTGGCCATATCCCATCTATTTTGATCAGTATGGGATTTTCTTAATAAGAATTGAACTTACGTGGTGTTGTAATGAGTTGGTCTGCGGACAATTCCAAATTGCGTCTCGTATGAGGCCTCTGTATTCCTGATGTCGACAGGGAATTCGACCTTGAGGAATTTCATGCTTTCCTGCCATTCGACTTCGCTGTGCATCTCAACATAGGATTGTTGTCCCTTGAAAGCAGCCGACAGGCTGATATACGTCTTGATCCAACTCTTGTCACTGATCTTCGTTTCAGTCACAACACTAACTTGATGTGCATCACTCTGCGAGATTTTGGTCGTTCCTGATGAGAGCTCCTTTCTTGAGTCTAAATGATAGACTTCAACATCCCAAGCTTGCCAGTAAAGAGGTTTGTCGTCAAAAACGACCAGTTGATTCGCCTTGCCACCTTTTGCGATAACTTCACGCTCCGCCTTGCGATCATAGAGAGAGGTGATAGATCCGCCTTCAACCTCGACCGTCAATTGCTCATTCTGGAGGACGAAAACACCACTTCGGACTTCATTCACGGTGACCTCTGGAGTTTCAGAGATCTTAAAGGTTTTGATGCTCAGCAGATTTCCCTCGCCACAAGCAACACCAGCCTGATTATTACCGACAGGAATAATCTCTCTCCGGTGCCAAGGCATAGTGTTTAAAGCCACAAGGTTTTCCCTGGGGCTAGAGGTGGTGACTTCTTGGACACCAAGGACAGAAGATAAATCTTTCAGGATTTTCTCCCCTGTCTTGAATATTTTTGCATAAAGCTGTGATACGGTCAACAATATGCTAAACAACCTGTTTCGTAGGACTTACCTCGTCACTGTCATCATAACACATCTCGATTGAGCTTCCTGGAAGGCAATCATGAAATTGGCACAGCAAGACACCCTCCCACATATCGTCAATTTCCTCCTTAGGATACTTATAGTCAGATTTGATGCTGGCGAGTGCAGCTAATTGCTCGATGTCATGAAGCATAATCTCAGACTTTCGATTGTTACGCTTATTGTTGGCTTGGGTAGTATAGGTCCCACGGTGCAACTCAAAGTAGAGCTCTCCGTACCAAGTGACAAAATCGAGACCATTAGAAGCTTTCTTCTCGAGTCGGTCAAAGAAATCTTCGACACCTTCACCTAAGTGCACTCTTGGTAAGAGACCAACAGTATCAGACATTCCACGGCAACGTCTAAGCTTTTCCAAGTGCTCCCAGGTGGGTCCACCACCACCATCACCCTTGCCAAATACGAGTAACGAGGTGTTATCTTGGTCCATACTCTTATGCTGAGTTACCGATCTTCTGACATCGCCAAAGTTGGCCTCTGCTGTATATGTCTCGGAAGGCGCCATGTGGCAGATAACCTGGCTACCGTCAAGAGACACCCAGTTGAAGGTTGTGTGAGGGAACTTGTTGATATTATTCCAGCTCAGCTTTTGGGTGAAGAATCTAGTCATTCCTGCTAGACGGCACAGTTGTGGAAGCTGGCTTGAGTATCCAAAAGTGTCTGGTAGCCAGAAGGTCTTGCACCGTTCTCCGAAGTTGCTCTCGAAGAATCTTTGGCCATAAACAAATTGTCTGACCAAGGATTCACCACTTGGCATATTGGTGTCATGTTCGACCCAACTTCCTCCTACTGTTTGGAAAGTGCCCTTCTTGACCTTTGCCTTGACACGGTCAAAGACGTATGGATAGTACTGTTTAAGCCACTTGTATTGTTGAGCTTGTGAACAGGTAAAAATGTGCTCCGGGTATCTATCCATCAAGTCGCATTGATTCGACCAAGATCTAGCGACCTTTCGTTTGGTTTCAGCCCATGGCCAAAGCCAACATGTGTCGATGTGACAATGTCCAACACCATAGACAATTGGCTCTGTGCCTGAGTCGTAGACCTTGGACGAACTTGCATTCTGGCCCAAATATTCCTGAGCAATCTTCCGTCCCTTCAAGATGGAGTCCTGGCTTCCCAACTCAAACGCATCAATAATGTCGTTGGCCACCTTCAACGCCTTGTGTTGTTCCCAGGAATCTGTGGGAAACTCTCTAGCAGCATCACCGATCTCCCACATATCAATGTATAGATGTCGAGCTTCCACATTGACAGCAACAATGTCTGCCTTGCTCAATTGGAAGTATTTGTTTGGATCTGGAGGTTGGATTGAGTCGCCACCAGGAGCGTTTCCGAACATCCCGTTACATGCCATCTCGACGTATATAGTATGCTCCTTCCCGTTTCTGAACTTCTCTGGCAAAATCCACTCCACCCTTTCTCCGCCGCCAGTCAATCCTTGGAGCGGATTCCCGTCTTCAGTCCATACCATTCCTTCATTGTTCGCATCCCAGTGTAACTCGAGGAGGTCTTTCTTGAGGAGTTCGTGCGGGACAGTGATTTGCACTTTAAACCAGTGCGTCGACCAAGATGGGCCAAACCATTCGCCCACCGATGCAGGCTTGAACTTGTGGCTTGTGGCTTCTTTGAAAGTTGGTCTCGAGAGGTCGGGAGCATCCCAAACAGAGAGCTTGATATGAGGTTTGCCAGACGCAGAACCTTCAGTCAGCATACTACAATATAACATTAATTACAACTCCTGAGCTTGCGATGTAGGAAGACTTTGCTTACGCTCGTAAGTTCTTCGTTTCATACTGTCCTCCACTAGTGAACATGCCAATTCTGTCCTTGTATATGTTAGGGATCCATTGTCCAACAGGATGCGCGGACAACTTGGGATACGAGCTCTTGAGCTTCGCGATTTCGAACGTTTCACCTCCCATTTTGATTGTACTTGTAGTGTGGGAGTAAAATGGAGAGATGTTGTTGTTCAGTACGATGCGGTGCTGATGGGGTTGTTGATGTCAATGCTCCGTCTCAGCAGGGGTCAAGCTCCACTCCAAGCGCGGGGAAGGTATGCTGGCGGGGTGTAAGGACTCGGGGAGAACAGAGACTCTATTTCAGGAAACTGCTTTGAAACGTTGATATTTACGATTTCATGAAGGTTAGAATGTTAGGACGATGATGAATTTCGGCAGAATTCAATTTATTGTTATACTCCTTCATACTAGCTTCAGGTACCACACAAGGGCGCACAACACATTCAGCTGAATAGACACCTGGTATGAACTAAATGCAGGTACAATATGTGCATATTAGACAGGTCATCTAATAGGTTCATCAGCAACTACGAGAGTTGTTCTACATGAAAACAAGTGGCTCGCTTTCAGTAAGTGTTTCATGGTAGTTGGATATCAACACCTTTCGTAAGGTTTCGCTTCAAAGACTCTTATATTCTTTCGATATATCGGCCGCAGCTACTTAACGCTCTTGACCTTACCAGTCTCAACTTCATAAACCCACCCACTTATATTCACACCTTCAGGAATTGCTTTGTTTTGCTTCAACCATTCGACATCACTCTTCACTGCTGCTTCCAAGTCTGGGAATGGCAAAAACTTTCCAGCGAATCCGTCAGCAACCGCCTTGATTCCCTCTTCCCCAAGATTTTGTCGCACAATCCCAGCGGCATCAGTTTCTTTGAAAGTCAACATTCCGCAACCGGTATGCTTGACAAGCAGGATTTCGGTGGTGCCAAGGAGTTGTTGAGAAATCACAAGTGAACGTAGAGCATCACTTGCAACTGCACCTGCGTTTCGGATGACCTGTAATGTTTTATTAGCTTTTAATGCTCTTGTGTCGTTCCGAAAAGAATATAAGGTAATTGAATGATGGTTGCAGAGACAAACACACTCACATGAGCATCTCCTAGATCAATACCAAATGCTGCTGCGGGGTCGATTCTTGCATCCATACAAGTCACTGGACAACCTCGTCAGCCGCTACAAGACAAATGTAGCAATCAAGGACATACCAACAGCGTATTTCTTTGCGGGTGGGAGAACCAAGCCACCCTGCGTGAAGTTGGCAGCATAGGAGTTGTTGGAGCTGACGAGATTCTCCTGGATTGAAGTAGCCATGTTGTATTTGGGACGTAATCTCGTCTTTTTTATCGTACTCAGTAGCTGGAAGTGTTAGTCTGAAGTATAGAATGGTAGCATATGCGTCTCTTATATACACAAAGGCGTCGGAAGATAAGCCCGAAATCCGCGCCCCTTAACTCGGGATTTTCCACCGCCGGGTAGATATTACGTAGAGTTATCGCTTCGAGCTAGCGTCATATATATGCTAGGTATTGAGAAATAGCTAACGCCAAGTCTACTTTCTTATCTACTACGGATATTACTACTTATACGCGATTAGCTGCTAAGCGAGTTTATATACCCAAAATTAAAATCGATTTCCCGAATAAGGAATGAAAGCCGTAAAGAGGCCCATACCTGGGGGCTCCCTCTTTCCTTCTTCCACTCAAATCCGTCGATCTGACCTGATGCGTCGATAAGGGAAGGTAGAGGTGGGATTGCGCCATTTCTCTCCATTCCAATGGTCCATTTAAAGACACAGAAGAATGGCAAAACCTAAATCTGGTACGATAATACGACTTCCAAGCTTTGAGGCGCTTTGTTCGAGCTTTGAAGATCGGGTACTGTTCATCACGATTGTTATCGAGCTTCTCGCCGAAGACGACCTGCAAAGGCGCGATGAGGCTAGGGTTCGTTTCATGTCACAGTTTGGCACGGACGAACTAATGATCCGTGCACCCCCGCATTACGTCGGTTGCCTGAACCTCGGACTTTTACACATCGACAATCTAATGTATTCAGATTATGAGTGCTCCGCAGATATTGGACACTATCAAGTCCGATGCAGAGGAAAACGTACACATCGATGAGCATGAGGTAGCAGAGATTGTATCGAGTATCCAAGAGGCTCAATACTTTGATGCAAGCAGTATGGCTCCGCTTACGCCTGTTTCGAGAGTCAGTATTTGGACGTTAGCATGGGACAGATATACTGAAAGATTATCTAGGCAGCTATTGCCCGATTGAGGGCATACAAGCCAAATTCCTTTGCGGTATGGGACCGTTTACCACTAAGCCGTCGAGCAGCTGTACTTGTTCTGCTGTTTGCAGACCGGCGAGGTGATTTACGAGTGGTAATCACAATGAGAGCTATGACTTTGAGGAACTTCTCGGGTACGTTCTACCAGCTTGGTTCCTGCATTTGTATGTTAACAATATTGTAGGACATGCTGCTTTTCCAGGGGGGAAGTCCGATACCCTTGATGAGACACCATGGCAAACAGCCAGACGCGAAGCACAAGAGGAAATTGGTCTCCCTCTCGATTCCTCGACACTACCTGCCCCTTTCCGCATCGAACATTTATGCGAACTTCCGTTCTCCTTAGCAATGACAGCTTTAGCTGTTCGACCTTGCGTGGCATTTTTACACAGTAATGACGAGAGTGGGAGCAAAGCCGCCACTGTAGAAGACAACATGATCCCCCGTCTCGATGCAAAGGAAGTGGCTGCTGTATTTTCTGCACCCTTCCACAATTTCCTTACATCCGAAGATGAGGTTCGAGATGGTGATAAAATAGCAGGCAAGAAGTCCGATTGGTACAAAGGTGAGCAACTAGTCTAGTCATGTTAAACGAGAAGCCCTAACATGTCGAAAGGAGAATGGATCAATTGGCACGAAGGCCCTTGGCGAATGCACAGCTTCTTCGTCCCGATTCATAATCAGAAGGTCTCCAAGCCAAAAATAAGAGAAGGTGGGCAAGCTTCGATCGCAGATCAACTTGACGAGGAAGAAGATGATGGTTTAGAACGCTACAAAGTTTGGGGAATGACAGCTAGAATGTTGGTTGATGCTGCAAGAATAGCATATGGGAAAGATCCGGAGTTTGAGGTAAGTTATCCTCTTCTTCTTGAATGTTGTTATAATTATGATTGTATTAATGAAAACAGCATGATGCCCATATTGGTGATGAAAACATGATAAGAAATCTAGAGCGGATGGGTAAACTAGGCGAAAGGATATCCGGAGGTCCAAACCTCACAGAAACAGATCTCAGACAATCGCGTCTGCCTAGTCCTGGCGAGTCGTCTAATTCGAAGATGTAGACAGCAAATAGGAAAGGCCAAAGACACTCTCCACAAATTTCTCGCCATTCTGACCCCGTTCAATCCTGTCCTGGAGCGCTTTCAGGCTAAGTAGAATACGAGCCATACAATTTGGGTCAAGAGCAAGTCGACGACCAGGATGCTCACGGCATAAAAACTTCCACGTAATAATCTGCAACTATCCAATGATATAATTTGGCTTGTCCTTGTGCAGTATGCTCTGTGGCTTGCGCTAACTCTGTTTAATTTCCAAGCAAAAATTGGCTGCCTTAGCATACTCGTCTCACATAGCGGGTATTATGAGGTCCTTGAGTTGTGTGCGTCGAAGAAAGTAGCTTATGAAACCAGTTCGGGCTGGGTTCTGGCTCTATACAGTAAGAGGCCTTGCCCTTGGCTCGTCGGGCACTTTGGAATTTCATGTACCATTCGACCGCAACCAATTTCAACAGACAAAATTGCAATTGCGAACTCTTGCCGGGCAAGTTGTCTGAACTCGAACTCGTTGAAGTCTTTACATACTTCTGTTGCTAATAGAAAGCGTCGTCGACGATCTCCATTACATCTGGAATGCTGGATCTAGTCTATCTTCAATCCCACAGGCCAAAAAGTGCACGACAGGTGAAGCCCACATTCAACAAGTTTAAATCCGAGATGGATCATCTCTGAGCGCAGGAATACCTCAACTGGCTCTCTCGATCTTGGTGTATTTAAGTCGTGAAGTAGCGACGAGAGGGTTTTCAATTCAGGCTCGTTGGGCTATTGGAGGGACATGGGAACGGAACAAAGTGGCTTCAGACAAACCAACTACCTGAAACATCCCTGGCTCGTTCATCAGCGCTTTAATGCAGACGCCGTAAAAGCCATTTTGTCCCGCATTGCTCGTATATCCCATTATATCAATGTCTGTTCCTGGTCTCAAAGACCCCTTCGATTAGTACATCAAGGAGCATCCTAGGCCACAAAACCAGCAGTTAATATTGCAAAACAAATGCTTCTTCCAACGCCACCATCCCCATGGCTGCCCCAATTCGACGCAAAAGATCGATCTCAAGCTTGATATCCTCTATCAATTCTAAGTTTGGGGGAGACTTCGCCTCGACTTTCCCACAAGTATCAAAACAAGATTGGTAGAGTCTCTTTGATGCGAGCCGACTCTCGAATGTTAGTTGATAGTCTAATGTCAAATATTGTTGAATTTATGAAGCTCCAGCCATCAACTCAAAGGGCATTTGAAATTCTACCAATTGATCACTCTATCGGATCAGAAAAAGTACTTCAATTGAGAATTTTGCAAGTCAAAGGGTCGCTACAAAACAAAGCCGAAGGTGACAAAAAGAGTATTGCCAAACTGATCCTTTCCGACGATGCAGCTTTACGCCAATCAAGTGACGAGATATTCCCAAGATGTAACGAAGCACTACCATTGAACACGATATAATTTCATACAAGCTATTTTCAGTAAGCTCTAGAGAGCGTGAGCGAAGCTGGACGGCAAATAATGACTGTTGAAAACTTGCTGCAGGATGCGCTTTGACAACAAACAGAATATTTTCTATCAACAGCATCGCTGCGGCGCAGAAATTGCATGTTAAGCCAAGTACGAACGGTTCTCCAAGTTCGATAGGACTGGATCATTCTCGATCTCTAGCAGCCAGCAAATGGAAAGTTGTAGCGTATATTTCAGCTCAGAAAAAGGTGACTTACCCTACGAAGAAGAGATGCAGGACGAGACTTCAGCTTGTATTTCTAATCCGTGGCTGAAATGGTCTAATATGCGTCGAAAAAATGGCGAGAGACGGAATTATTATGATTCCCTTAGTCCTAAAGGACGCCTAAAGGCCGACCGTAAGCTTGCCTCGTCCGAAAACTTCACTCTTGATAGGTACAGTGATGTTAATCATCTGCCTAAGTTGATTGCTATGAGATCCGGAACTCGATATCACCCGCCATCTGGCCCAATTCAATATTTGAAACCTCATCATAGTGTTAATCTCATTCAGCTCAAGCATGGGCCAGCACATACTGATCCTCTTCTCGAAAACACCTTTTTGAACCAAAAAATATAATTGAGCGACTCCTAAGCCCAGAAAGCAACAACGACTATCTTATCCCAAATTCAGACAATGGTGCTCTTCGTTACTACCACTTCCCAGTCAATAACATAACCTGGATTGAGGTGTGCTCTTTGTGCCCGTTAACCCCTTAGATTTTGACTCTACCGTAGAGATTCATAGCTCGTTATAATGCAGGCGCTTTAAAGAATAATGAGGTTGGTCACGACACCATAATGAATGAAGATGCTTGGCATTGTACAGTGGTCGAAACTGGCTCATCCTACGCATGCTAAATTATGCCCGAATGTAGACAAGATCCTGATGTTCTTCTGATCCTGTAATTTGTTGAATCAAACTTACCAACTCTTAGGCTTAGATCATCCAATCAAGCCCAGATGTCTGCGTTTGTTTGTGATCCATCTTAATTGAAGTAGTGTAGTATTCCCGACAATTTTGTCGATGCCAATGTCCATTAGGAGACATAAAATGCGACAAAAAGAGCGTGAGAAGTTATCGAAGGCGCTAGACACGGTCTTTGACTCTCCTAGCATCTAATCTAAAGGGGGCATAAAAGATACAGGTACAGTCTCCTTGGTCTACATTTGCAAACAGTTGCTTTCGCGTACAAGAAACTACAATCTTTGGACGAAGAAATATGATCCGTGACAACTTGCTCCAGCAGAGCTCTTTCCATCCAAGGACGCTGACACATTTTCTGATGGAGTCTTAAGAGAACCTAAATAATATCATCCTAAGTACGGCGATTCTTTGCATGTCAGAACTTGAAGGAGCATTTCTCGTAGAACTGGGCCCGAATAAGCCAGGGACAGACACAACTACCTTTTTACGAGGCGGCTTGTCATGGTCGATCAGCTGTGGTTATGGATTCTGGATGAAAGTAATTTCTTTCACATATTGTCCATGTATACTGTCCTTTTCGTCGAGGTGAATTGATATTCAATGCAAATACTATCGTTGCAAGCTTTCCTCGTGGTAGCGTAACACTTAGGTTTCTAAGGTGCACTAGAAGATTCGGCACCAACTCGGAAGATTGTTTCACGATAGATATCAACCGCGACCTCTGAGAAGTCTCAATATCTTCTATCTTGCTTAGATCATTATCCATGAATGCTCTAATGCCGCTTGGAGGCTGTATCTGAACCCACTTGTTTCTCCTGATATCTCTACGGTCTTCTTGGACTACTTTTGAATTTTGGCACTTCCCTCACATTTTGTATGAAACAGAAACTTGATTGATGAATCTAGCAAGGTGATACCAACCGTTTGATTCAAGTAGCATATCTTCCTAGCCTGACTAATGAGTCGCACAATTCAACACTTGTTCGAGAAAATGACAAGAGGCCCAGGCTCATGATCCAGGCACATTTCTTGATTCAGGAGCTTCATACAGTAGAGAGGTTGTATCAGGAACATGATGATTCTCTCATAAATTTTATTTATATTGCTCCAGTTCTATTTGGGACGTTTTCGGGAGCGACCCAGAGAAAGGGACTTGAGATTAGATCTTTCAGGACTACTAAGGCTCGTTTGAATGAGGCTACAAACATACCACTGGCGTCTATTAACTTATTTTCCCAGATTAGGATTAAGTTTCCGGCAGAACTCTGCTCAACCGTGTTAAATTTTTTAAGTTGAACTGAAATGGTTTGTGCTCTGTTGAAATTAACACACAAAACTCCATCCAATCTACCAAACTATAACCACTAATATCACCAAAGCAATCGAACTCGCAATTATATATAAGCTTACCCACTACTATCGTGGTCCTGTTAGCACTTACCGTCCTAGTACCTTTCAGCTATGTTGTTTTTTCCGTTGGCACGACCTGGGAACTTCATAAGAAATTAGGGGATAGAATTAAAATGATTCACTTAACTTACAGTGGCCAATATCACGGCTTTGTAGATCAAAAGAGGAAGAGGGAAACATGGTCAAAGACGAATAGAGAACTGGGAGCTCTTACTATGGAAAACGGATACTGTTGGTAGCAGACGAGATTCTGAGAAATACGAGACTCTTGGTATGGCTCAGGTGGGCTGTACACCTTGATTAAGTTCGAATGAAAAGGGGTTACAACCCTATGTGTAGCTCTCTACTCGCCATTTATCATTTTACTCATCGCAACACATAGTGAACATCCAAGTTCCAACATATCTTCTCCACGTACTCCCCCGTAAACAACCTTGAGTCCTAAAAATATTGCATCAAATACTCTTATCTCGAGAGCCTATCGCCCTCGTGCATATTTCTGCAACATTACCAATGCCGGCCTAATCCAACCGGGGATCCGCAACAACCTGGCTGAACCACGTTATTGCACAAAAGGGGGTGCCCGAGGTGCGCCAAACCCCTGGCTCAACCCCAGAAAATGACTGTGTGTAACGACCAGATGGGATAATCTTCATGTCGTGATCTCTTCAACAACCAATCAATACCTCCTCCCCATTACCAACCCCAGGTAACACGGACCCCTCGAAATTCGCGTAAGACGCTGGCTTACCAGTCCACAATGAAGCCATGTTATCAAAGTAAATCACTACTGAAGGAGAATGGAATGAGCACCTTTATCGTGGTCTCATGCATAGAGGTCAGTATATACTGCAAGTCACGCATTATTACCTTTGTTGGTGATGGGAGTTTTCAAGATGTATTCGTAAATGTATTTAGATGATTCGCCGCTGACATGAAATACGAAACATTACTTCGCCGCCTCCACACCTCGAAGCAACATCCACGGTCGCACACGTCTATATTCTCATGGATCGCACATCGTGTGTTCCCCCTTACTCTTTATTTATTCACTGTGTACCACAACAACCAATCCCTCGGTATTCTCTAGGTCACATTCTACGAGAGAGAATTCATCAAAATCCGAGACTATGGCAGGAGGTCCGACTGAGGTCATATTAGGCTTCTCTGTTGTTTTCCCCCTTCTTGCTATCCTCGCAGTCTCCGGCCGATTTTATGCGCGACGTCTGAAGAATGTGAAGACTGCTTTGGATGACTGGCTTATTCTGATAGCTCTAGTAAGGGCGTAGAATTATATATCTTTCAATTTTGAACGCCGGCTAATGCAAGATAGGTTGGCTGTATCGGTACAGCAATCACTAGCGTGATTGGTATGCGAATTTCACAACTCTCTCTTGTCATGTTGATGAAGGGAGTACCAATGCTTATGCTTCAAAGGCATCTACGAGGGCGACCTCGGAATCCGCCAACCCAAGAACGCTGCGGGAATCGCAGAACGTAGTCCCAAAATCGGGACCTACAAAAAGGTACCTTCTTTCGCACTTCCCCCTTTTTCCATCACCATTAACTTCCCCTAACTAGCTAAGCTACGCACTAACCCCCATCTTCCTCCTCACCATCACCACAGCGAAGATCTCCGTCCTCATTCTCTATCGACGAATCTTCTGCATCGACTCTTTCCGCATCCCCTATGCCATCGTCCTCTTTCTCAACCTCCTCTTCGGCTTCTCTTTCTTCTGGGTCTACATCTTCCAGTGCATTCCAGTCTCCGACTACTGGAGCACGACGCTCACCATGGCAGAGAAAAAATGTGTTAAAGGGGACTTTTGCATGCCGTTTGCGTATGGCTCGGCCGCTTTGGACTTTCTGACGCTGGTTTTACCGGTACCATATGTTGTGAGGTTGTACCTGCCGTGGGGGAGGAAGATCGCCGTGCTGGGTGTCTTTTTCATGGGGGGAGTGTGAGTTCGACTCAGTCGCCCACTCACTTGTGCTAAAATCAGCGAATACGAAACTTGGCTAATGTTCAATCTAGAGTCCTGATTACCAGCGTCGCTAAAGCAGTTGCCTTCCAGAGGATCGTAAGCATGAAATATCCACTCCGCGACGATCCGTGTATGGTCCCTTTCTCTTTTATACCCCTTCATTTTCCCCAACTCCCCCTTTACTTTTTTCTCAATACAACCTAACACGCCCTGCCACAGATGATGGCGCACCAGTATTTTACTGGACCATAACTGAAGCATGCTTTGCTGTCATCGCTGCCTGCCTTCCTACTCTTCGTCCTGTGTTTCTGCACTGGATTCCAGACTCTCTACTCCAGAGATTGCGCAGTATGGTTGGCCTATCGGCTGCTTCATCGAATAGCGATTCACGGAGTGAGTATACGAAAGAAACGGATTCTGGCAGTGAGTTTGGGAATAGAAGCGAGAGGAGTGGAGATGTTCGATCGGAGTCAAGACCCGAGGTGCAGAATTGGACTGAGGTTGTTGCTGGGATCCGATAGGCTTGAGCTTCTCTGATGTGGTGGTAACGACTATTTGTGTTGCTGTGGTGGTACGCGTGATCGATATTGAAAGTTGCTAAAGGGAATTGTGCTAGGTTGACCCAACTAGTACTCTACTTCATTTGGAGGAGAGTTTGTTGCACTGTTACGCAGATGGCTTGTCGTCAATAAGATTCTTTGAAGACCCGGAGGCTCGCGAGCTGCATAGCATAACCTGTGTTCCAGGTTCCAATGGCAATCTCAACAAACGTCTCACGTCCAATGATTCCTCCAGTCCGAGACATCAGCGAGACTTGAGTAGTGCAAAGCAATGTCGACAAAAACTCTCTACCGCGTTGTGGTGACCAAGTAGTTCTCCCCGTAATGCTTTGCTCTAGTTGCGCTATAGCATTCAGAACTGCTGCTGCCTGAGTAGTCAACATCTGATAGTTAAATCTAAATGTCTCGCCAGATTTGCAAAGTGTAATGAGCAGATCCCTGACCTCTTTGAACTCTGTAGTAGATTGATGGTATCTCGACACGATGCATGCTTTGAGAAGCAAGAGAGCCATGCCACGGTTTCCAAGCCTTTCGAACAGGTTGACATGCTTCCAAACTTCCACCTGAGGTCCATATTTACATTTTGATAATGCAATCTTCGGAAATCTCCCGAGAACTACATGCCCGGGATTGGCGGAAAGTGCGATAGTGTATACGGTTGGTCCTTTGAGGTGGATCCGTGTGCTTTTAGCCTCAGAGATGAAAGCTTGATGATTCAGGTCGCAACATTCAATAGTCATATCCTTTTTAAGTAGAGGATCGAAATCATCGAGAAAAGGCCTCCAGTAAGTCTTTGCCAGCCTTGATGGCATTATTGTCCATTGCCATTTGGACTAGAGACCACATAAATCGTTTCACCGCAGCCCAGTCGTTTTCTAGTTCTATAATTGGCATCACGCGTGTCTGTTGAATGACAAAATCAATCTCTACAACCCTCCTATGCTGGATACTGCACTTTCCAGGCAAGCCCAAATGGCGGACTATGCCGAAAATCTGCTGATTACGAAGCCAATCTTCTCTTTGGTTAGAATTAACCTCAAACACTTTGAACATACGATCCACAAACTCTAGAAGTGGGATGTTCTCGAACTCAGAGAAATAAGAATAGAAAGTGCGTGTATAGTCCACAGGTTCTAGTTCGATGTGGTTTAGACAAAATTCATGGACAGTTTCGGAAGCAATCGTTCCACCAATAGGGGTTTTTGATGTTAACGCGTAAAGAGGGAATCGTTTGTGTTGTTCTTCCGCGCATAAAGAGGTCCCTACATTGGCTATCCGTTACAATTAACAGCAACTCGGTAAGCTGAGAGGATAGACTTACCTGACAGGTGAATCAAGTCATCCGTTAGGTCGATGATATCCTCTTCAGTCTCGGGCTCGATTACAGGCGGAAGGTCGTCATTAGCGTAATCTATGACTGGACTCGTATATTGAGAGGTAATGTCGCTACAGAATGGGAGTGGTGTTTCGACTACTATGTCTGGTGGTGTAGTCGGTACTGCTCCTGGAACAGGATGAATCAATGAATGCATCTCTCACGAGAACTAAACGGCACTAACCTGCATCGATTTGAAGCAACTCCGATATCGTGCACCTACGCTCAATCTTCTTCACCCTCGTGTTAGGTAGCACGACCCCCTGCCAAACGGTCTGACTTTCCTTTCCTATGGCGTCTCTTTTCCGTTTCCTATGCAGAACGTAGTGTCTTTCATGAGGATTCAAATTCTTTCGAAGCCCCCATCCCTTGATATGAGAGGAGTATTGACCTTTGCTGTCCACCTGTTAGATAGGCTCCAAAAACGTTCCTCAATGCGACTTACGAAGCAACAAAGCCATATTCTTTTCTCATGTGTTCGGCAATCTCCTTCATTGTCTTTCCACCTTCAGAGCAGAGTTGTTCAGGGCCGCCATTGCACAGGTTCGTGCTCATGCCTGTGAATAGACGATGAATTATACCTTTGTGAAGCTCCCACAAATCACTGGACGATGCCATCTTGAGTATGTAGCTTAGCAGATGAGCTCTGTGTTTGAGTAGGGGGCTCAGTGGGAGAGTATCGAATTGTCAAAAATATTCAACTGAAACGAGATCCACGAAGAAACTTGTGAAGGAGGAGAGAGGTTAAATTCAAGAATGACAGTCGGCTTTCAACTTCAAGCTGCTTGTGTCGCAAGCTGATAGGTCAATGCCAAAGTTCTGCATGTGGCTGGCAAGGGTAATGTGGTTGTGGCTGATGAATTGATAGCCAAAACAATTCAGGGGATGATTGGTTCATGCCCAAATTCACAAAGCAACCACTATCTTCAACCTCAAATTGTAGGAAAGTACAATCTCTTCAATGTAAGTTAAAAAATGGGGTTGTGCAGTGCCTTTACTTTTCCTGGTTCTTCTGCATCTAAGGCCCCCAACTTGATCATCTGGAGCAAGAAACCCCCTGAAAGTTCCGGACGAGTTTGTCGGCAGTAGAGTAATTGGCCGAAAGCTTTTGAAAATCCGGCGCCTATCGAAGCAAATACACTTCGTGGACTTCACTCCTTTTCACTGCTCTATGCAAGTGCGATAGCTATTCTCTCAAATTTTGCCCATGACATTATAGTCTTTTCTGTTTCGAGAGTCCCAACTCCCCTATAATCAAGCATGTCAATATTTTCTATGTTTAGAATAATGTATATAGTATAGAGTTTTATCATAATAATATCTTTTGGAGGAAATTTTGTGTGAGCCTTACTATTAAATATCCGACTCGTGCAATTCACCTTGAAATGCTTCCTCACTGAAGTAAATAGTCATTAAATAAGACACCTCGTGTCTCCTTAATATCCTACCCTCGTTCGGTTATTCTCTATCTGCTCCATCAATCGAGAAGCAGAATATCTATATTGATTGGAATGTGGATGTTGTTTTCTTGGGTCGTAGGAAGTATAACCACATCTCGCGTATTATGGTCCTAATTGTTCTTGGGTAACTAATCACTTTGAAGGTAGCTCATGACGTCTTGATGGAATCAAATTGGTGCAAGGCTGAAAACTCTTCAATGGGAATTTACTGAGAATTTACTGGTTTAAGGTCATTGAAGAGTCATTTCTGAGTTTGGCAATGCATGTATATTTATCAATTGTATGTGACAGTGGTAATTATTACCATTTGGAGATTTTTGCATTGTCCGAAAATATGATTGTCGAATTGATGCCCTTCGAATCCTCCCACTTATTCTTCGTCCATGACCCGTAAGTCACGTCTTCCAGTCCTGTACCTCGCGCTTCAATGTCCGTTCTCCAATCTCGTCGCCTTTCAGCCAGCGGTATGTCATCATCATTAAGCGGAACTGAACCTTTGTGCTTCGAGCTTATTGTCCTTTGTGGAGTATGAGCTTTGGAGTCCGAGTTACTGAAGACGCCAAAAATTCGGGGTAATAGTAGGCAGAGTATAGGTCGTAGTGCTGGTAGGCATGCGCAAATTAGCGCAAGGCTGTTTTCGATGACCGACCAGGCGAATGCGTCGACGTCTTCCCAGGTTGTGTCAACACGGGCGCCGAAGTCGAGGAGGAACTTTATTCGCACTGCGCTGATTACGGTAGCACTGGGTTTTATTAGCGATAGCCAATGGAAGGTGCCAGATACAAGTTACATGAATCCGATGCTGAACATCGAAATGGTCGTAGCCTTCTTCCCGATACCGATATTCAATGACTTGATACATGGTATTGGTAAAGCCAAAATCACCATATCCTCGAGTATGCAAAAGCCACCAGCCAGAATAGTTAAGACCTTTGTGTTGACGCAGTGACCAGGTACTGATCTATCCCATGTCGAGACAATGGGTGTGCATTGGAATATAACCACGAACAGGAACACAAGTAATTTGATGCAGAGAAGAACGAGAACAATCTTGCTAATGATTCTCACCCACTTGTCTAGGGTAAAAATGCGGAGGAAGAATAGGACGATGGAAGCTTTTGACAGAGTCTGCACGAATACATATTGAATCTGCCCAACGTAAAATAGCTGCAGTGGTGAGTATGAATTTATTTATGTAGTTCAACAGGACTTACTATGCCAATCGACGCTACATTGGACAACTCAATATCCCAAAAATGTGTTCCAAAGCCAAGACTTGACACTGCTATGGTATCAACAGCTGTCCCTTTGAGCTTAAGATTGGTAAAACTTACGAGGAAACATTAATATAAGCGTAGATGTTGCAAATATCTTACACCTATTAGCTGAGTTGTCATAGGGCGCTTGTAGCACTCACACTGGATATCAAGAAAGTGTAGTCGTCCCAGCCATATCTTCTCGTGATCGCAAGGCGGGAATATATTCGAAGAAAGATAAAAGGTAAAGTGAGCGCAATCATTACCACTGCTATCATTCGAAACCAACTAGATCGCGAAGGGACTGGATATTGTTCGCAAAGGCTAGTATGGACGGAGTGGATGTCTGTTATTGTTAGTGAAGTAGATGGCAATGTGCAGGTTTAGCTCACCCTCCCAATATGAGTATTTGCAGCTGTTTTGGACGCATTCTGTAATTTTCCTCAATTGTTCATCGTTGGGACAGAGGCAGGCTGCTAACTGAACTTTATTGGCAGGAGCGCATGTCATCAAGTCAGAGGCGGCTATCATTGCGCAATTGTGCTATTAAATGATTTAGTGATATTGCTATTGGTGCAACTATGATTTAAGAAATGGATACTTACAGCGCATGATGGAATTGACGGTAAAACTCCTGAAAATGTAGTATTACTTCCCATTAGTGCCCAAGAACAAAAAATCGACTAGATAGCTTTCAATACAAGTATTCCGTTCTTCAAGAAGATTCGAGCTGCAAAACATCTGATGACTTTCAACATGGGTAGAAAAGAAATTCACAAGGAGAGAAAGCATGTGTTCTTTCAATAAGATACTCTTTCGATGGTGGAATATGAAGTGTTGCAGAATATTGTCATGATGGCCGTGCGATACTAAAGTCAACATAGAGTTCAACGGACTGTATGCACTGATGAATCGGTTATTCCCGCCCGGTTGATCGGAATAGTGACTAAGGAGGCGCTTCTCGTTCCACTTGGAAACCTAGTATATTGTGTACTTAAGGAACCTACCTTTCCGTTTTCCATACATATTGGCCAGATTGCTGTACGGTCAAGGTCGGCAACTATAGGGCAATGAGGCTCCGTTTCAGGCTTCTGGACTAATGCGCAGCTGTTATAATCATGTTAGAACTAGTAGCGAATCACCGATTGACTGACGTGCATTGACGGCGGTTTCTTGAAAAGAATGACTCGTGAAGCCTCAACGATTGAACAATGGGAAGAACTAAGCCAACACTTGCTTGAATATTTGACCCAAACTAGACTAGGCTGGTGATCTGGGAGTGGCATTTCGCTGTTTAGGATGAACTTCTTGTCAATTCTTGATGTAGGGTTGGTGCATGGACCTCACCGTTATATTGCACGGACGCACCAGGTTCGCCACGACAAGAAGATTTGAGGTGAGCTGATAGTAAGTGTAGATTTTAGTGTAGATTTTAGGTGGTCTTGGAATGGAACGAAACAACATAAAAGCCATCCGAAACAATTAAGCCATTAGAGATACGAGTTGTCAAAAGCCAGACCAAGCGAAGTGGATTCGGTCACGTGAGAATGGGGAAAGCCCGTGATGCACCTAGCTGGTGCATATGTTCGGCATACGTGTTATTTCTTGCTGACTTCAATTAGCATCTCTAAACTCTACCTATATATATATATCTTGCTTTCCGCATGCTTTGTAGGCTCAATGTTACCAATATCATCACACAGTTGTTGGTTGAACCTCGAAGGCTTCACAGAATCAGGCTCAGGTTTCACTCCCAACAATATTCTCGCCTATGATTGCCGCCCACAAGCCATATTATCGAGGCTGTGACGAGGAGGGCTGACCACTTTGCTATATGGGTAGGAGGTAAGGCCTTCCTGTTTTGAAGTTTTCTTCTCCCAGTCATATTGCATCACAACCCGAATTCCTGCGCTGGACCCAGTGGATGTCAATTACGGGCGACCTTATTAGGGACAACCAGAAATGTCTTGTAGATTATATAAAAGAACAACAAGAGACAGAAAAAAGTTGCTCCTCCTTCCCTATCGCCCCAGCATCCGCTAGCAAACACAACTTTCCGAGGCCTTCACGCGCTATTTCTATCGGAACAGGACCGGCGAGCGGCAGTCATACAGGCAATTCGATATCAAAAGGCTAAAACTGCAAAGCGTGCGCGGATAGCAGAACAGTGAATGGATGAACGTATGGATGCCCTTGGAACACGTCGAACAGAGCAGATAGAGCAAGACGAGGAGAATGCGGTAGTAAAAACATAGGCTGCGGCACGTGAACCACACCAGGACGAGCAAAATCCCTGCACCCGCTAGATAGCTTGATAGTAGAGCTAGAAATGCTAGAAAGTGGCAAAAGGAATGCAAGGCAAAGTGAAGGGAATGGTGGACTATCTGCGTTGGGTCTAGGACGGGTAGAGAAACCAGGGGCACGGCTAGAAACGGCTGAAAGGTAGCAAAAGGACACAGAAGAGAGTATGGATGTAGCAATACTGGATGCAGCAAGTCTAGCAATAGTAGAAGAACGCAGAGCAGAGTTACAGCAATTGAGGAAGGCAAAAAGGCAAGATATCGCAATTATAAAAGCGCAACAAAAAGAAGCCAAAGACCAGCCGCAAAGCAAGAACATCCAACAAAATAGCAGAAAGGCAGGACGTGGATATTGAGCAACTGGAAGTGAGGTGGAGAGAAGATGAGCAGCACGAGCGACGTCAAGTAGGAAGAAACGCAGGTCTGGAAGAACGCGAGACAAAGCGATTCGAATCTCAAGATTTGTGAAGGTATGGCAATTGAGACGAGAGAAGTGTATCGAGTAACAGGGCTTGCTTTGTGCGGACGACGTGAATAGCAAGGTCATGCAGAAGTAGGTAGGCTTTTATATTCAAGTTGAGACTCGAACATAATCTACGTTAAGTTCGGATGACAGATTCACTGCAGGGTCAAGCTCGAAGGCCGGAAATGAAAAACTGTGTTCGATTAGATGCGCTCTACTCTAGCAACGGTATCAACTCAACGCCCCTTTTCGTCACAACAAGAACTACCTCAAAACTCCAAATTTCATATCCATAAAAGCATTATCCATGACATGATGTATCTACTCCATCTCAAACTCCGCGTCCCGAGCCATGTGCGCTGCTTCCGAGACGATGAAAAGGAGGCGAGTTCCATTGGCTGCTGTTTGCCAAATCTAGATTTTGATTTAGCGAATTTGTCAAAATTAGGCAAGCTAGAGGGGAAACTTACATCGAGATTCGTATACTCTATGATAGCTGTTTGCCACTGGTCTTTAGTGAAACCCTTTGCAATTACTCTGTCTTCCACCTTCTTCATACTCAATTCCATACCCAAGGTCTCGTCATCATCATCATCATCAGCATCAGCAGGCCGGCATTGTCCCGATTCGGCAAGAGCGCGAACCATGTTATAGATCCTGGAGCTTGGAGACATGTCCTTCTTGTAATTATCTTGATCTTGGTACAGTGATTCCTTACTCGCTTCAATCAAGCGTAGCGCCTCATCTACATCATCCTGGACAACAGTTTCGCTGAATCGTAAGCGTGCAAGTGCTTGTGATAGACGCAGAACACCGAGGAGGGTACGTGGCGATGTGTGGGCAAATTGCTTCTTGTTCTTCTCATCTCGAGATTGCTGCTCTCGCATCTTGACGTAGGCTTTCACCATATATTCCGAGACAGATGTTGGAACAACAGGGCGGAATGTCCTCGCCTTAGCAATATACTGACGCACCTCAGCAGGACTAAACACTACACCTTCCGTATCGGGGTGCCTGTTGTTCATGTGAACATAGGTTACGTGACGAGCTAGGAGTGCATCTGTGTCTCGGGAGGGCGTATCGAGAATCAAGAAGAGAACATCAAAACGAGAGAGCAGAGCGGCTGGGAGGTTGATGTTCTCTACTGGGGAGATACGTGGGTTGTAGCGGCCATAAAGGGGATTAGCTGCTGCTAAAATTGAAGTTCGTGCATTCAGAGTCGTAGAAATGCCGGCTTTCGAGATAGAAATAGTTTGTTGTTCCATGACTTCGTGAATGGCAGTTCTGTCGCTATCGTCCATTTTATCAAACTCATCAATACAGCAGATACCGTTATCGGCCAGCACCAGGGCACCTCCTTCCAGAATCATCTCGTCAGTGACTGGGTCTTTCATCACTGCTGCTGTTAGACCAACACCACTGCTTCCTCGGCCAGTGGTATAGACACCACGTGGAGCGACTTTTGTGATGTACTTGAGCAATTGGGATTTGGCAACACCAGGATCACCCATTAAGCAAATGTTGATGTCTCCCCTGATTCTCATACCATCACCCATAACTTTCGTCACACCACCTACAAGAAGAAGTAGAAGTGCTTTCTTAACATCCAAATGGCCGTAAATCTCAGGAGCAATTGACTTGGCCAAATACTCGTAGAGGTGTCCTGTAGCTTGGTACTGCTCGATACGTTTCGATATTTTGTTGTCCGTCTCCATATCCTCATAAGCCTTCTTGTGTTGAATGACATGTTGTGCTTCTAGGTAGGTATCTGTCAAGAGCCCTGCCCTGATAGCTTTGAAACCTGTGTATGGCGTGGGCAAAAATATTCCAGCTACATCTACTACATCTCCAGGGTTGATACGACGAACGAGAGCACCGTGACAAAGAATTGTCAGCATTCTAGGGATATGACCGACTGGCACCTGCTCGGCCATCTCCTGGATCTTGACCTCCTGGAAAGGCTGGAATTTTGATGCTCTTGTCGAGTGGTGCAATTGGCCCTTGGTTTGATTTGTTTTACAGTCCTGGGAAGGGCATTCAACGAGCGGGCCAAAAGTTTTTGATCCCACTGGCTGAAAAATTTCACAACCGCAACGATCGCAAGTATATGCGTTGACTTCTACGGTTGGCTTCACATCGGACACTCGGGTTGTAATTCCTCGAACAGTAATGAGATGCCCCAAATGCTCTCCGCGAACTTGGCGAACCGCAAGTGCTTTTAAAGGTTCGACATTACGCGTGCGAGGCTTGAAATTCAGTGTATATCGTCGTGTTAATTCCGCGGGAAACAGCTCGGGCTCGTCTGTGGGATCGGTTGTCTCATCAGCTGCGCGCATCAAAGCATTATTTCGAGCGGTTCGTTGAGACATTAATACGTCAAGGACATCGTCCTTGTAGCTAAAACCACGAGGTTAGCATTAGAATGAGCGCAACTGGATTGGTACTTACTTAAGCTCCCTTGTCGGGCTTGGCATTATCTTGTCTACGGCTTTAGACATAACATCCAGGTAATGTTTTGCGTTGGTCTCGATGGACTCGACTAGCTTCATAGGTGTATCGTTCTCGTCTAATGACCGATCAAACTGTCTGAAAGTTAGCTTTGGGATAATGCGCTGTTTCCGACAATTGCATACTTGCGCGACATCATCAAGGTCGATTGTGATCTCGTCTTCGTATCTGTCTGCCACTTTTTGTAAAAGCTCCAGGTACTTCAATTTCGATACTTTTGCCTGGGATTTTGCTTCTCTTCGCGCATTCCCTCCTTGGTCGTCCTCGTCCATAAAATCATATTCGTCGCTGAGATCATCCTCGTCGATATTCATATCTCCCAGAGCATGTGTGATCGATGCTGCAGGGGCAGTCTTAAACGTTCTTAAAAACTCTTCGAAGGCATCTATCTCAATCGTAAGAAAAGGATTCTAAAACTCGATATATCGATCTCTATTTACTCACGTTGGTGATCCTCATAATTGACAGGTGCTCGAAATTGTAGAAGCGCCATCTTGCGCGGTGCCCCTGACTCTTAGAGAGAGTTGCCGCTTGAGAAAATGAAGTGCAATTAATAGCTGTGACTGCGATACTCTGTCAATTTCGATTGACACGCAGAGAAAAATTGTGGTGAATTTTGTCACGGCTATGTAAAGACAGAGCGTTGGAGGGGTGAGCTGCTACAAAGATTGTCTCTCGAAGATAGATGGCGGGTTCTCCAGCAATGCTAGGGTACGCGTCGAACCGCGAGATTTACTAGCGCGAAATATCACGCGTTCCTGGATCTCAGCCACACTAAGAAGAGCACCGCCACTTTATGCTGCCGAGGTTCGCTCTGAATCCCTCTGAGGCATGGGACGAAATCAAGCTGCCTCTTGTGAAAGCATTCATTTCCATTTGCGCCTCTATTGCACCACATTTGCTTGATGATGGCACCTCAACGAAACAGTCAGGCTACTTCTGCTGAAATATCTCTCGTCACGCAGCTCAAAAGCTGTTTAGTCAATCTACCTGCATCTTTGTGTTCCTTGCTTGTAAATATCAACACAGTAAGTCATTTTTGGTCGCTCTCGCGCAGCTCTGCAAGTCTAAGTAATATCCTGCAGCCAGCACAGAATGTAGTTATCGAGCTCAACTACAGGGCCCCATCGCCGCCCGGAGCCAATCAGCCCAATGGTGTTCCGACTCAACGATCCATATACGTGGGATGGACAGGCATGCAAAGCAAACGCAAGCTTGCGCCCATTGTCAATAGGGACGGCATAGCTGGGACAAGAGGAAACACCGGTCGAGATCAAGATGTTTCGCTTGTGGAAATAGATGCTGTCTTTGCACGCGCATTGGGCCTAGCAGATGGGCAAAAGATAACAGCAACACTACACATGGATCCACCTATAGCTCACACGGTCAACATAGAGCCTTTGACCTCGGACGACTGGGAAATTATTGAATTGCATGCAAACTTTTTGGAACTCAATTTGATTCATCAAGTGCGTGCTTTGCCCAACCCAACTTATTCATCCTCTTCTGGATCAACGCCGACTCCACATCCACTCACTCTCCATCTTTCCCCAACATCCACAGCAAATATCGTCATTACTTCCTTGGTTCCCGCCTTACCTTCATCTGGGGCTTTTGCAAAGCTCGCTCCTGATGCTGAAGTCATTGTCGCGCCGAAGACAAGAGCAAAGGCATCTCGCTCATCTGGGGAAAGTAGAAGCGTTACTTCAAGAAAGAGTGCTGGTGGCAGAAGTGGTGCGAGTACTGTACGTCGAAAGAGTGGTGGGAATGAAGATCTACGACCAGCCATGTTCTTCAGAGGGCTGGATCGAAGTAACTGTAAGGAATGGTTCGACGATAACCAGACCACAAAGAATCAAGGGCTCAAAATATGGGCTGATCGAGATACCCTCCTAGCAAAGGCACTCAAGGGAGTTACTTGGGTATGTGTCACTGTGGTCAAACCACCGAGCCTTCAAGTCCCTATCGAACCACAACGTTTACAACAAGAAATTGAGAACATGCGAGACGTTGGAAAATTGGCGACCAAGGTTGTGGCACGACTAATGCCCTGGGATGACCCTCCCGACAGCCAACATATTGCTTTATCATCGGAGCTGTGCGCTACCATGTCTTGTGAGGGTCTAGTTGGAGGTGTTGTGAAGCTTGAACCGGCTCCTCCACAGATTGATAGAGCCGGCACAAAACGACCTGAAAGTTCCGCTAAGGCTAGCACTCAGGTCGTGAAAGTGTTTCCATTTGCTATAGGCGCTAACAAAAGCCCCGAGGGCTTGAAATTCGGAGGCGAAAGTAATGCCGAGCGAGAAGAAGCATCGAAGCGCTTACTCAAAATATATGGCCATCATGATGATTCCGAGGGTATATTGAGCGGCCCCCTTACTGATGGATCGATACTGGGTAACACTCTTACTTCCAGTACAGGATGGGAAGGAGGCGTCGTACGATTCGACCCCCCAAGCCCAGACTCTCCAAAAAATCCGTGTCATTGGTTTCTCGGCTCTGAGCGCAAATTTACTATCGAAGTTCAGGCGCCTATACCTCGGCCTCTATCAATCTCAAATGGCACCGTTGGAGATCCAATTCTAACCACTGTACCTACACTTGTAGGCATTGATAGGCTTCTGGAACAACTACAATCCCACCTTTCCCATTTATCTTCAGTCCTACTGACAGGAGCGCTGGGTTCTGGGAAAAGTTCAGTAACACATTTTCTTGCTCATCGCTTACGAACTGAAACTCTTTTCCACACGACGTATATCTCCTGTCGCAAGCTTGTCAATCACGAGACTCAAGTATCTATCATCAAAGAGACATTTTCGAAAGCCTTCATGAATGCCTCTTGGGGTGCTAGGCTTGGTGGCAAAGCTCTGATTATATTGGACGACCTTGATAAAATTTGCCCTGCCGAGACAGAACTCGAAGTCGGCAATGATAACGGTCGAAGTCGACAAATCAGCGAAGGCATTTGCAGCGTTGTCAAACAATACTGCTCTAGAGATAGTAACATTGTTCTTCTCGTAACAGCCCAGGCGAAGGAGTCCTTGCATAACGTCATCGTTGGTGGGCATGTTGTTCGTGAGATCGTAAGTCTCAAGGCCCCAGACAAGGAAGGGCGAAGACGAGTAGTGGAGATGGTCGTGAGGCAGAATGCGTCGGACCTAGATACTCACCAAAACAAAGAGAGTCTCAGTAGTCGCCCAACAACAGCTAATAGCAATATTGGCGGGGAAGACGGAGCTTGGATGGATGGCTCTAGTGATGCTGGAGGAGAAGCCTCCCATGATAAAAGCGATGGATTCGTCATATCTCCGGATCTCGATTTTCTCGATCTTTCTGGTGAAACTGATGGCTACATGCCTGGTGATCTAGTTTTGCTCGTTTCGCGTGCTCGAAGCGAAGCATTGATACGTTCTGTTGCTGAGTTACCAAAGAATGCTGATCCAACTTCGATATCTCTCACCCGCGGTGACTTTGACACTGCGCTCAAGGGCTTTACTCCCGCCTCGCTCCGGAATGTAACTCTACAAACCAGCACCACGACCTTTGCCTCAATTGGTGGGCTCCATGAAACTCGCAAAATCCTACTGGAAACGCTCCAGTACCCCACGACTTACGCCCCAATATTCGCGCAATGTCCCCTAAGATTACGCTCTGGTTTATTGCTATATGGCTATCCTGGGTGCGGCAAGACAATGTTGGCTTCTGCTGTTGCTGGAGAATGCGGACTAAACTTCATCTCTGTTAAAGGGCCTGAGATTTTGAACAAATACATTGGAGCCTCCGAGAAATCGGTTCGAGATCTTTTTGAACGCGCAGAAGCCGCCAGACCATGTGTGCTGTTCTTTGATGAATTCGATTCAATTGCACCCAAGAGAGGCCATGACTCAACTGGTGTCACCGATCGTGTTGTGAACCAACTTCTGACCCAGATGGATGGCGCAGAAGGCTTGTCTGGGGTCTATGTGCTCGCAGCTACCTCAAGACCAGACTTGATCGATCCTGCCTTACTAAGACCGGGAAGATTAGACAAGAGTTTGATTTGTGACCTTCCAGGTTTAGATGATAGAATCGACATCCTCCGCGCATTAGGAAAGAAGCTCAAATTGAGCCAAGACGTCATAGAAGCTTTTCCTGAGATCGCAACTCGAACGGAAGGCTATAGTGGTGCCGATCTACAGGCACTGATATATAACGCACATCTAGAGGCCATCCACGATGTCTTGGGTGATCAGGAGCACAATGATATTAGCATCAAGCGTTCGAAGGGTACAACCTCTGGGTCCAACAAAAGTTTCGTTCAATTTCGCTACGGCGTTGAAGAGGATCTTGCAGAGAACGACGCACGTTCACGTGGAGGAAATAACAAAAGCAAATTGCTCGCGGAACGTCTAGCCATCTCCAACAAACTTACAGATATCAAAGCTTCGAAGAGAAGAGCGAAAGCTGCCCAACGCTCAAAACTAGAGAATAAGAACGAAGGAATTCAGAAAGACGAGAAGGAACAACAGGAGGTCATGATTGGTTGGAAGCATATAGAGAAGAGCTTGAGTAGCACACGAGCTAGTATCAGTGCGCAGGATCGTCTGCGGCTCAGTGCGATCTATAGAGAGTTTGTCGTTGGACGAAATGGTGAGATGAAGAATGGAGAAGGGGCGAGAGATGTTGGTGGGAGGACAAGCTTGATGTGATAGGTTGACTTGACTGTCTTAATAAACGTGGCTCAACATTATGCGATCTATGTGTCCTCAAGTCTTGTGTCTGACCACTTCTATACCTACACGAGACTTTGATATATTTTACGCTTAGCCTGAACCCGCCTCGGAGCTAAGCTCCTCGCATCAAGTTCGCTTGTTGGCATGAAGGACCGACCGCTGGCGCCTGTACATTAGGTGATCTTACGTAATATTGATCTTCTCTTCAAAAGGGTTTGCTTTGTTCGAATTAGTCTATATAAGGTAGATGTTCCCGGTGATCATTCTCCATCCTCAAAGAAACCCAGATTCTCTACGATTCTGAACCTCTTCAATATCTCAAAATTTTTTGATTTCTTTTCATGATGGCGTACTTTGACATCTAATCGTACCTCCTCTAAACGAGCGAATATCCACGATGTTATCACGAAGATGGTATATACGAATCTTACGTTTTTACTATCTAGTTCTAACATATGGCAGTCCCGCTACGTCGATCTTAAACGCCTCACCTCCCTCGCCTCTAACGTTTTTGGAAGCTGACTACCCCAGCCTGCTCTGCGGGAAGTCGTATGAGCTTATGGGGAAGAAGTAGGTGGCGACGTGGATGGATTAGTTGAAGGTTATGGATTGTTGGCAGCATTTTACTATGTATGTTATTCTCATGATGAACAGGGAGATGAAGAGGAGAGGAGTGGAATGGAATTTCTGACGAAATTGGGGGCGTTGGAGTACTTTATTAGAGTTACCTCAGCCTTGGAAGGTGTAGAATTTCCCTAGAAGACGGGTACTTTGGCGGATTTGTTGCGCATTTGGAGAGGAGGGGTGTGAGGGGTGGGTCGGAGGCTAGGAATGGGGTATGTATACTACCTCTCATATAACTTAACTTTATTTTGTAGCACTTTATTACATATTCTGGAGTTCGCTAAGAGGGAAATAGGGGATATATAATATTAAGCTCATCCGCACGAATAATAGCGGCAACTCGTGGAGGGTTTCAAAGTTGACAGCGGATGTTGCGTGGTTTGCTGGGAATATGGGGTTTATGAGAGGGTTGAAAATAAACCGGCGGAATCGTGAAGGCTGCAGTGTTGAATGAGATACCAGGTAGTCAATCAATAGACCATTTATTTTTGAGCTTTTCCTGCGGATTGCAAGTACTTGAAGATATTAAGAAACATATAAAAAGCAGATATTTGGAGTGAAAATTGTCTAGTAAGGTCCGTGCCTTTGATGAAAGCTTCACCAGAAATAATAGAGCTTACATCGATGATTAAATGAAGATATAAAGCTTCGGGAAAGGTAAAATTACCGCAGAAACCTTGCCGAAGATTGACTCAACATACCATAGAAGCTGATCTTCGACACTAACAATAGTAAAGGTATAAATGTTCTTAACATGCTCGTTTCCCATCAATCCACAACCTGCACGCGTGGTGTGGACGTAGTCGAATGACGAAGGCCGTCTCTTGACGGCGGCGAACCTGGTGACAAATAATTACCATCCGGGGAGTTCTAGATTCAGAGACGCCTGAAAACAGTTTTGCATTTTTTTGCTGATGTTCTATATGGTCTTTCTCGAAGTGTTGAGCATCTTTTGTATTGTTAGGTGCGGGTGACTGCTCAATTTTTCTGAGATTGGGTAAGAGAGAAAGGTTGCTAGTGGTGGCTTGGCATGGAAATAGATCCATGGATGGGTAACTCAACCACAATATTTCATTCATAAGTTTTTATTAACCGGCTCGTTGTATAATAGGCCCATAGACCCTCATCTCAGATTCTTTCATACTGTTATTGATCAATTCAGTGATGAATTTTCTTATGGTAGACATGACTGTCCAGCCTTTCGTACAATGAGAGAAAATTTCAGTGACTTCCAGAATCGATGGCCCGCCTAACGCCTTCCTCTCATGATCTGCAAGATATACTTGTTATGTATCCTCGAAGGAATCGACTTTCTCCGCAGTGAGTGCCGACTCATTCACACGGGTAAGTATTATTCGTTGTCAATCACTCTATTAAAGTCGTGTGGCTAATGCGCACCTCGTAGACCTCATAGATACCGCTTTTATGATGACTTATGATAATGAATCAGCACTGGGCGATTTTGCAAGCTTGCATCTAAGGCAACCTCCACCGGCATACATCACAAAAAACGGACATTTGGTATATCCGCCACATTGTGATTTTGCCTTAACTGACTTGACTCGAACAATTCCATCAATAAATAACTTCGGGCGGGCGCGACAAGGGCTCCAGCAAGGATGCCCTACCTTAGTCTCAATATATCATGCACCAGAGGTCATACTAGTACATGATAGTCTTATAGTGCTGATATATGAAATCTAGGCTGTTTTGTGAGTCGGCGGTGTTGCCCTTGTTGTTACTTTTCACTGAAGCGCCCACACTCAGGCTAATCCGTAAACGTATATCTGGAGGCTTTTAGAAGGCAAAGCGCTATTTAGGGATTTTACGAAGCCCCAGAGATTCGAACCATACAGATACCATTATCTTGCCTACGACCATCTCGCCTGGATGATCGCACTTCTAAGACATCTCCCGATCGCTTGCTCGAATAAGAAAAGTAAAGTCAAACAGCCATATTTCCTCCTGCGTGAAGAACGATGAAGGAGAACTACACAACACCTCCAAAGTCTGGGAAGGCCCACTCTTCGATGATGACGATAAGCTGAAAAAGCTCGTTCTCTGAGCTCTGTTGAGTACTGACCGGTGTGCTACCGGCAATATCGTTTGCGAGGACCTGATTCCAAAGAATTTCAAGCTCCGAGATACAATTACCACATTAAAGGGCAAAGATAAAGAAGAACTCCTGGATTTAGTCACTAATATACTCCAACGAGAACCGGAAAGGAGAAGAACAGCCAGAGAACTGTCAGAACATCCCTTCCTCGCTAGTCTTCGAAAAAATTAATTGTTCTAACGAGATGATGTCAATTAATTAGCTAGCTCAATTCCTTTCAAATATATTTCGCTCCTTGGTATTCTTACAGTCTAGGAGTGAAGTTCATCACAATGATTATGTGCCTCGTTGGTGGTAAATTACCCTAGATGTAAACTTCAAAGCCTACTTTGTGGAGATTCTTTTACTGTGGAGATTTTGTCCTTGTCTCCCACAACTGCTTAGACTTTCTGACCACAATGTTTTACTTTCCCGTTCGCGGAACTGTTGTCGAAGCCTTCAAGGAAATCTATAATCTGGACTCATTTACGTGGATTTGATTGTCAGGATCTTTGTCTTCTATGAGTACATCAGACGCAAAACAGCTCACTGTGGACAAATTGGTTTAGATGCACTTTTTCCTAATGCCCCGGAGGTGTCGGGACTATATGTCGTCGTGAAAAGAATCCTTGTTTCCGATATCGAACCAATAGAATCAGAGTAACCCTTCGGGGTTAAGCGAAGACGTTTGTCAGCACCGGGCACATCGTGCCTCTTCCGACTCCGGATGCTAAGAGTCTCGGACAATATGTCAAGCTTTTTAGGGAGCGCAAGTACTAAACTCGCTTCAATACGCGATGGTTTCATTACATCACGACACGACTGGTACAAAAGTCAGAATCAAGTCTCCGGTATGCTTAGTAAAGTTACCGACAACCAAAGACTAACTAGGCAAACATTCAGGCTCTTGCGATGCGAGAAAGACTTTAGCATTGAGATAAAGAAGCTCTTTGTCCATTTCTTAAATACTGGATCACTCAATCAGCTCTTGATTATCGTCTGCAAGACCCCCACTAAACAAGCCTAACAAGAGGACAAGTGACAGATCTTTACTGCACCAATGTCTCTACGAAATGTCGCCCTCCTAGGTGTAAGTAAACTGTTTGTTAAACAATCGTACTATACTAAGACTCATAACCGTTATTCCAGGCCACTGGCAACCTTGGCTCAAAAATCCTTACAGCTCTGAACAGTGCAGGATTTACCGTTACCGCCATCCAGCGTAAAGAGTCGACCAAATCTGCACCCAATGCAGTCAAAAGCATCAAAGTTGACCTCAGTAGCCCTTCTGACCTTGCCTCTGCTTTCAAGGGACAAGATTTCGTAGTTGCTGCAACACCGAAACCACGCCTCGCCACCGAGAAAATCTGGATGGAAGCCGCAATCCAAGCTGGTGTCAGGCGAATTGTCCCTTCGGAGTTTAGCACCAACCTTGAGGCAAAAGCTTCCCAGAGTCTCCCAATTGTCAAGGATAAGCTTGAGATTCGCAAGTATGTCGAAGAGCTTGGTGCTTCGGGCAAAATTGAATGGACTTCTGTCAACAATGGGCCATTCTGCGTCGGCTTCCTTTGGACTGCTGGTTTCATGGGCCCAAACTTGAAGGATCAGACTGCTCTCATGCACGATGGTGGCAACAACATTGTTTGCACAAGCACCCTAGAGCGCATTGGAGAGAGTGTCGCGAAAGTTCTGACTTCTGAGCATCTTGAGGCAACCAAGAATAAGCCAATCTACACTTACTCCGCTGCCGTCTCTGAGAGGAAAATGACCGACCTGTTTGCCAAGATCAAGGGAATCAAGTTCAAGGAGACAGAAGTCAGCATTGAATCGGTTACGAAGGCTGCTTATGAAGCTTTGGAGAAGGGGGATATGTCGAAGTACATGACGTTCTACATTCCTTTCTGTTTCGGTCCGGAGTTCCATGGTGATTTCCGTAATATGGCTTGGAATGAGAGGTTGGGGTTGCCTGTGATGACTGATGAAACATTGGAGGAGACGGCTAGAGGGTGGATTGCTTGAGAGATAGTTTTGACAAGCTCTTGTCACATCCATAATTCAATTCATTGCGTAATTCTGGTTAGTTAAATAAATTTGCAAGGTAGATACATCTTCTATAGATAACTTTCGCCTCGAGTGAGCTGGTTAAGTAGTAAGTAGCTCGGCCGTCTTGCACACTGATGGCGAGTCACACCAGCGCCCCCTCCATAAAATGACGCAAAACCTGGATGGCACGAGAAATTTGTAGGATATGTTACCAATAAACATGTGACTCATAATCTCACGGTGTTTGGCAATTTTTGGGGCGACTGGCGATATGTTTTGGAGTTATTAGTTGGGGAGCTCGCTTAGAAGGCGCGATGTAAATATTGAAGTAGGGTCGCGTGCTCTGGGCTTGCAGATGCTTGAATGATGTATCCTTGTGATGTCATTCCTCACGAGAGTTAACTTGGAGCTTGCTATTCTAGGACAACTTATTCAAGCTTTAAAGATCCAAATTCCTTCTTTGACTTGGAGGGGAGGAATCAGCTTGAATACTTGGTGGTCATTCAGAAAAAGTATTGCTATAAAAGCATTGATTTGGTCTAGCTCGCACTAAATTCAACCTCGGCTTGTTTAAGTGACTACCTGTTTGCCTATTATATTTCTGATCAGCCGGAGCAAGATATTCATTTATTTTCCGTTGAGACTCAGCTTTTAGGCTATCCGAAGAGATTCACACGAGGCACGTTGATCCTCCACGGTTCAGATTATAGTATCGTAACTATTGCTATTTCTTCAAGAGAAGCACATCTGGAAGGTTGTTTACCCCTATCGGCCTCGCTGGATGAATGAAAGTGTGATCATAGTTGAGCCACCCAAAGATCCTTGAAGACATGACTTTATGACAGACGGTTTGTCGAGTGACTGGGTCCTCGAGAAGCAGCTATTTGAAGCCAGAACTCGATCTGATTTTCGAGTCCGTCAATCCCCGTTCTCTAGATCGATGAAGCGAGTTCCAACACTGTCGCAACATATTCACAAGAGCAGCATTTAGGCACATTTAATTCACAAATGCAGGTAGGACGCTAAACTTTCTAGTCAAGCTCACTTAACTTTCCATTTTCGGCTAAAGCGGAATCTTACCATATATTGGACGCAAATCTCAAAACCGCCACAAATTATTGTCAACAACAAATCTTTTGACTTGCCAACACTACATAGTCCCCAACACCACGATTTGAGGACTATCTTTCAGTATTGCTATGCATTGGCGATCATATTTTGAACCGCCAAATCTTTTACAACTTGTGTCTTACCGACAAGTGTGTGAACATGTGTTTTGCACCGTGTCTGTGCGAGGGTAATGCCTCTATTCTGACAGAAGAAGACAATTTGGACTTCCGAATGTCCAGCGATACGTTAAAAAATACACCAAAGCGTTCGATGTTCATATTCCGATACCAATATCTTATCTGGTCGAACAGCCGAGTCGCATTTTTCCCAGGTGGCACCTCTACAACCGTGCAATTGTGTCCCTCTGGAGTAACTTCACAGCGTTGACCGATTTTCCATAAGCTCTTTACTCGCTCAATGATCATTACTCACGGTTTTGTAGTTGGGAGGCGCACACACTATAATTGGGCACGTTGTCGACACTCCACAAGAGATACCCAGGCCTACGGTCCTTAGAGATTTAGCATCCTTGTCACATGAAAGCTAGCCTTCTCAAATCAATAAACCTGTGAAGCTATTCGTGCTGGAAAATACCAAAGGTCCATACCTTGATGGGTGTAATTACATGCCAAGCCCTGCCATGATTCTCCAACCTCACATCTCTTGATATTCGCAATCTCGAAGTATATTTCAACTAATTTATGAAAAATATCGTTAAGATCCTGCTTACATCTACGGCTATCGAAAGTCTTGGCTTCTCATCTGTCCAATCCAGTGTCATGAAATGTGCTAGGCCTTGTGAGATGATGTGCGACGACTTCTTATCTAATATGGTAGACTTCTACGTTACCCAAAGGCCCAGAGGGGGGGGATAATTTTTTTGATTGAGTAAACTGACTCTGGGGTTTGGTGTCCGCTGTTACGATGTGGAGGGATTTCATTTTCAAGTCGGAGTGAATACCCAAAATCTCACTCATCTTGAAGACATGCAAGAGCTATGTATATATAAGTAATCTTTCGACATGGACGACATAAAATTTCGCTGCTCCTTTGCACCCGCCTCAATCACTTAGGCTTCAATAGAATGGCGAAAGATCTAGAAAATTAATATAGCTAATTAGTTATATCCGGCCCTAAGTAGGTCAACCTCAAATATATAGAGCGAAATACTGACTATGGTGCTGGCACTCGTTCATGGTTAGAAGGAAACACAATATCCCTAAATAGTACCAACATCAAGTGACTCGAAGATTCTAGAAGCCTTACAATAGCTCTTCAGCCAACATGCTAAACATGTTGACATTAGGCAAGAGCGCGTAGGGGAACCTAAATGTGCCTTCCCTGCCGACTGTGAACCATCTTCAAGCTTTATCAATCGATATCAGCTACCACAGTTTCTATCTCGAACAGTTGGAACAGCTATTGATATTCGGAGGCGATCCGACGGCGATCCGACGGCCAATCGTGGTGGAGCCGTCGGTCAACCAAGCCTTTATCTTGCTCCCACCTCAACCTGGGAATTTTTCTTATGATTGCATCGCAATTAACAAGACACTGCGTTTTGTGAAGGTGAAGAAGTGGGCATGGCGCATCCATTACGACAACGAGGAAATTATCCTACAACTATAAATATTGGATAGATTCGAGGCGATAGGGGTACATGCATTCGCGGTCAACAGCAATTTTTCTTACTTGGACGTCCGAGATTCTTTTTTCGAGATGTCGTGAGTGTGTAGAAGCAAAGGGAGATGTAGTTACGAATCTGTTAGTCCAAATCACGTGATTTGCTTAGTCATATTTGTACTTTAAATTACACGTTCATTTTAGCTAGGAACAACAGACACTTTTCACGATGAATCAGATCAGCTAAAATCCCACAGAATCTAAGAGTGACGATCACGTGGCAGGGACGTTTTGTTGTGGTTACGGATTAGTTTAACCTACATTGGTATCGTCCAGATTTCTAATACTATTTTTTTTTTGAAAAGGTTACCTTGGAGGGTTTTCTAACGACAGTCGCGAAGTAGAGGATGAGCTGTTCATAAATGTGAAAATGATCAGGGGTCGGACATCTGCCGGACTCCCTTGGCGCTACGACGGACTTTCTCCACTCGCTTATATAGTCCCCGCTTCATCCCTCAATTGAACTACAATCTGACTTCAATCCTACTCAACTCATCTCAAACAACAACAAAAGTCATCATATCTCAGTGAAACACAAACACCTCTAATAAATCCCAAGGCAAGATTTCCATACACTCACAATGTCCGGACCCCCCTCCCTCCGCCCAACCCAAGCCCTAGGCCTGACCTCCTCCCTCATCCTCACCGGCTCCGCCCTAAACTTCACCTTCGCCATTGTCCCTATAATCCTCCTCGCACCGCCCTCTATCCTCCTAAAACAATGGAAACTCAACTTTGACTTAGGAAAAATATCCCAGCCGCCTCTCGCGCTCATCACCGCTGTATCTTACTTCTACGTGTTTGCGAAGAGCTGGTACCTGCGGGATGGAGGATGGCGGAATGATAATTGGGGTTTGCTGGCGGCCGGGGGCTTGTGTGTGGGGATTGTACCGTGGACGGTTGTTATGATGGGAGGAGTAAATGGGAGGTTGATTGAGATGGAGAGAGACGTTAGAGGGATGGGAGATGGGGTTAAGGAGGAGAGCGTGAGGAACGCGCATGAGCTTGTGGATCGGTGGGGGATATTAAATCTGGCGAGGACAGGGATGGTGAGTCTGGGGGCAGCGATTGGGGTTTGGAAGGTTTTTGGGGGTATAGTTTGAAAGAGATAGAGCAGATGGAGAGCGGAACTGATGGAAGAGGAAACGAAGGCATCGGGGGATTCAAGGTTGCGAGTCGTTTTAGGTTGCCCAGAGTAAGATAATTCACGTGCTACAATATACATACTTCTATCTTACCCGGCGCTGGAGCTGTGAAATGAGGTTTCTTCTAAGCCTTTCGCGGAAGCTAGACAAGAAAAGGCGGCAAATTAGATGCCTGCTACCTGCTGTAGAAACATAGTTGTAAGTCTCCCCGGATTTCACAGTGAAGGTAGCTTACGTAGACAACGGATAGCTTAGGTAGCAAAATGGGATTGTGAATTCCTTGCTTCACCAGATAGATCTGCCTAGCAGCCATTACCAAATCAAGAATGCCCAAAGAAGTAAATCCACTCAAAAATTTCCTCGAATTATCCACCGAGGAAAGATATTTCCATGGACGCCATCGAAACATCAAAATATCTCGACAGGCAAACCATATTACTTTTATGTTCACTTTGTCCTCGAGAGAAGTTCCTCTGTGTAAGAGTACAGAATGACATTAATTTTCATTCTATTAACAAAACGTAAACATTTTCCCACATGATCCTTCAATCCACCATCAGAGGTGTAACTCAGCTATAAATTCC